>JAHDVE020010765.1:0-92335 GCA_022606495.2 Halesus radiatus | reverse complement strand
TTTGTGTTTATATCCAGTTAACACCTTGTTTTGTTATTTTGTTGGAACAAGCGCTAACTATGGTCTCTTGAGTTTGAAATTGTATAGAATAAACAATAAATTCATTATATGGTGAACTCTATGCAGTAGTACGTAGTTACTAGTTGCTTGTAAGAGATTGTCAAAGGTACGAAGGCTGTTAGTCCATATGAGTCTTCATTACGACTGGTTTGCTTTATTGTAATTGAAACGATACTGATAATTAATTACAATTAATTATTGTCTACTTTTTGTTTTTGTGCATAATTTGTCTATTCTTACATTATTGTGTTCTCTATTTATCATTATATGTGACATTATAATTTTTTTAATGTTCTGTATATTCCTGGTGAGGAAAGCTTCGCTTTCGAAACATGTTGATATGTATATATTAATAAAGGTTTTAATTCATTTATAAATTATTTCAGTGTTCAAAAAATATGAAAAAGGGTTTATTGAGTTTTGGAAGATAGCAGAAATAGAATGTTAGGAGCTGTCAAATCAAGAAAATAATCTTTATCGGTTTTCCTGGAAGTGACGGAATAAATATAGGAAACCTACCGAAATATCAATTTATTACAATCTTATGATTGATGAAGACGGATACGTCTGTATAGATCAACTATTAGCTCCCACCTAGTTCATCTAGGCACGTGTCTACACTATAATATGAACTGTTCTAAACAGAAGAGATGTATTAGTTTCTTCGAAAGATTGGCGCCATTATTAACTTGTATTTAAAAAAAAATGAAAACTAGTCTGTGTGTCCTCAATTCCTCGAAAATACTAGACCGGTTTCGCTGAAAATAGCACAGTTTGTTCTTATTAGTGCCGGGAAGGTTTAGAGTGATTTGAATTCAATCCAACATGTAAAACTGATGCTATAACGTTTTAAAATTAGTATGAAAATCTTTGAACCCATGTTATATTGAGGTTAGCCCATATATATACCACTCTGGTTAGCCACAGATCACATATTCAAAAGAAGATTAGTTTAGGCAGAATATTTTCAAAAAAGAAAACACAAGTAGGTACCTCCTTAAGAAGTTTATTCTTTGGATAAATTTTGAATGAAAGAACTTCACAACTTCATAACTCTATTCCAAAAAAATATATAATCCCGAGTCAGCTTTAATTAAAAAGAATAATTCCTTCAAATGACGTAAAATAATTTTGTGGAGTCATATTTATTAAATCAATAATAATTAATCAAAATGATCGTGTGAAAAATGTTGCGATTCGAAAAGAATGCAAGGATGATGTATGCGTAATGAGCAAGATTGAGAAAGGGACGCTTAGATGGTTCGGGCATGTAGAGCGAATGAATGAAGAAAGGAATGTGAGGAGAATATATGACGCGAATGTGAATAGAAGAAGAAGCCGGGGACTTCCGAGGAAGACATGGCACGATCAAGTTAATCAAACACTTGAGTCGGACCGTGTCAGAAGTCGGAATAACAGAAGAAAATGTATGAGACGATGTATGAATGAAGTAAGAAGTGTATGCAGAGTGGAAGATACTTTCAGTATCGCCCTGGTGATAGACCACCATTCAGAATCGAAATGTTGCTTGAAATGGCTTTTAGCCGTGTTTGGTGACCAGATCTGAATAGCCAGGTTCCTCTTCCTCTTCCCCTTCTCCTTCCCCTCGTCAATACCTTCAGCCTCACAACATTCCCCAATTGGGGATGCCATAGTTTCACTGGCTCCAGACGGTTGGGAGCAGTTGGGACTCTTGTGCGGTATTCATATAAAAAATAAAAAATAAATCCAAGATGGAGTTGTTTGGCGGTCCGTCCTCTCTGCCTACCCCTGCGAAGAAACGGCGTGATGGTTAGTTAGTTAGTTAATAATAATTACTTTGTTTAAAACCATTATATTTACATATTACATACAGTGGTTTTAAACAAAGTAATTAATATTGATTTAATAATAAGAATAACTTTGTTTACACAACGTTTTTTAATATATAATTATCAGCATGTTTCGAAAGAAAGTGTTTGTATACCGTTCGTCCTGATGAGGAAAGCTTTGCGTTCGAAACATGTTGATATTCATATATTAAAAAACATGGTGTACAGAAAATTATTCTTATTAATTTAGATTTATTAGTACCCGCAGACTACCGTTTTCACCCGTACTGACTAAATCAACGGGGTCGAGAGGCGCAGCCGTCCAACAGTATTTTCTTTAAATCAAGCCCATTGTTCAATGTCTTCCCGGTAACCGAACAATTCGGCATACTTTTAATCGGTCTTTAAGCCGCTCCAGACATACGAGTATACGACTTGGCCACCGTTTTTAAGAAAACATGTGGGGGGCTCGATTACAATTCGGCACGGTGATAAATAGACACACTTTTGAAAAGTGATACAAAGTCATTAAAAATTATGAAAATAAAAGTGGAAAACCGGGTTAGGTTAGATTAAGTTTTTAGGCTAGTTTTTATAATACTTTTAATGACTTTTCTTAAAAATCTTATTAAAATGTAAAGCAAATCAAATTTGATAATTTTATTATTAAGTTCTGCAAATACTTAGGTTTTTTGTTATTGTGACAGCTGTTTCGGCGTTCAAAAACGTTTTCTAACTGTGGTTAGGACACATTGAGACGACTTATTTATATGATCCTATTTAACCCCATCCAATTATTATATTTATGACGTTTGAGATGAATTATGAATATTTGTAATAATCGAGAAAAATCTGTCATTTTAAGTACTTACAGTACCTCACAGAACAAATAGTATCAATTATTAGAATTAATTTCTAAGTAAATCGGTTTTTACAGAAAACATTAATAAATCATTTCAAAATTCATTAAAAAAATTGGGTGGGTATAGATAGAAATGGCTTTGAACGCCGAAACAGCTGTCACAATAATAAAATAAAACTAAATTCTACATGCAGAACTTAATAAAAACTTTTTTTTTCATTATTACGTGTGCTGAAGCAGTACAAAACTCTCGTGCGATGGGTTCCGTTGTGATGAAATTTGCACAGTATGGAAATCTGTTTATGAAATATGCAACATTCAAATAGGTGGGTGCGTAAGTCGAGTTAAGTCAAGAATTAGAATAAGGAAATAATGCGAATGAGATTTGTACGGCATTTCATCCTCTGCCCATTTAGTTAATTTAACACTTTATATACATACACATCTATATTAATGATTGTATAAAGGTAAGGTTAATGTCTGGTGGAAACTTCTTCCAAACAATTAACCCAGATTTACAGTGGGAATAAAAATATGCTGGAGGGTTTTTTTTGGCCATTCTTACACGGGTACAAGGAAAACAAACATTTGTCACAATAATAAAAACTAAAAATACTTGTAGAACTTAATATAACACTATTAAATTTGATTTACATAAATTTAAAATACATATATACATGTCTGTAGTGTTCATTGTACAATCAAGCCATTCTTGAAGTTGGTTTGGAAACAATTGTATTATTGCGATAAGTATCGATTAAAAAGGTTTCAGTGTTTCTCGTAAATTTCGGACACAACATTAATTTTGACCTAGTGGAGCCACACTAAGTCAAAATTCAGTTTACTAAGATTCTTGTGTGCTAAACACATTAAAAATTTAAAAGAGATTGTGCCAATGCATCAAACGGTAAAAAAAAACTTTCAAAGGGAAGCCGCCAAAAAGAAAGAAATTTAAAACAAGCACGGCTCAACCTTGTATGACATTGCAGCCATAAAATTGTCATGGTAATGCCTGAATAACTTTACATATTTCATATCTGAGAGGAATACCGCAAGGTACGCGGCGTGGGCCCTTATTAATGCAGACTCGGTGTTTGGTTTGACGATATCGGTGGTGATTGTTTGGCGATCAGAAATACTGTGGTATTATGGTAAAATGACGTAAGTACGAAATGTAAGATTATTTCAAGCAGCAAAAATAAATATTTTCATCCTGCACTAATAACTCCATTATAGTATATAACCCATATTTACGTTGCATGCTTTGTCATTGACACAGGGGGAGAAATTACAACTTACAACGAAAAAAAATTACGAAGGGCAAACATTTACGATCAATTTAACAATATATGAAAGCCTCCTGCTTTCTTTTATTTTTTTTTATTAATTTAAGTCATTTTACAAAATATAAGGCAAAAAGTCCCGATAAAATACATAGTGGTTTGTCTAACGGGAGCTTGTTATTCAAAGCTTTATACTAAATTTACAGTTAAGTTACAATAAAAAGATACGTAATAAAATAAAAATATAAATATGTCGTAAGAATCTTACTCAATTTTTTAAAATAAAAATATAACAAAAATAAAATAAAAACATAAATGATAACAATAAATCGTATAAAAATAATATTTCCTAATTATCTAAAACAAATAGTTTATTTCAGCTAACCAAGTATTCAATTATATTTATTAACGGTTTATTTTCATTTCAGCAGGTAACATATTTAAACAGCTAGGAATCGTGCAATCTAAAGTTCATTGTCCATATTATAGACATAAAAAATTCCGTGTTAAATGGAGGACATAGCTAGTAGAGGACTGAATCCGTGACGCCTGGGAAGGATTCCGACGCATTCGTCCACCCGGCTACTAACCAGTCGCAATCTTCGGCTACTAATCTATCAGCAGTATGCTTGAAAATGTATGGAGCAAATGGTAAATGAGGTTAGGCTAGGTTTACTCGTGTCTTCAGCTCCGGGGGTCCGGAATTTTGTATGAATCCTAGGTCTGAAAAATCAATATGATTCAACAATACAGACAAAAAAGTTAAAATACATTGACTTCTTATTAAATTTATTTTACTTTAGCAAATAACTCTATAATAAACTTGGGTTAGGTTAGGTTTATTCACGTCAAAGACTTTTCATAAATTCGAGCCAAGTACCTAGCTAATCACGATTGGTTACTAAATGTACTTAAAGCTATTTAAAGCAACCCAGCGACCGGAGCGAATATTTTAAAGTCATTCACGTTTAAAAAATATTCTTATAAATTCCTTTATTATAATTTTACCGTAACAGAAAAGAGAAAAATTAACATAAAACAAAATAAAGAAAAAAAGATATTTCACAATTTATTGTATCCGTCGGGTCTCGCCCGGCTTCTTCGAAGCGCATTCGTTTTTTAAAACGCATCCGGCGACTCGGAAACGGGTTCGTCGCGCATTCGCGGCGCAACGCCGGAATGGCAAGCTGATGAATAATTCTGACTAATCTGGCGGTCGCTATGGTATCTCACAACTCTATACAAAACAATTTACCTGCGTTAGTAATACTGCGATTCGTACTTCGACGATAATTGTTATTTTAAAGAATGACAAATATTCCTAGATTACAAATAACCAGACAATATTTGAAATTCTACTACAACCATTAATATAAGCAGATGTTGTTTGTACATTTTATTTTATTATTAAATTACATTACGTAGATACAATCAGTAATTGTTTACTCTACAATACTCGTATTTGTTATTCTCATTTCTTCATAAGTACTTAACCATTATAATATACTTAAAATATCTGGTATAAGTAAACGATTACTCTATACTTTTTTCTTATCCCTTTGAACATAACTATTATTCTTTATTAATTATTATACTATACTCAAATTATCTGGTGTACACTATTGTTTTTTCTGTACTGTTCTTCACATCTCTTCATACTTAATTATTATACTTTTTTTATAGATATATTATGTTACCGTACTATGTCAATAGAAGCTTTTCCCCTTCTATTTTTATATAATGGCACTTAATATTAACGAAACTTGTCATTTTGACTGTCCTAAAACGAGATTTGTTCCTAGTTTTCTTACATGTTAAACAATCGGCCTCCATGGTCGAGGGGTAAGGCTCTCGACTACGAATCCGAAGGTCGCGGGTTCAAATCCCGGCGTGCGCAAGTAAATTTTATTTAATTAATTTGTGTTGTTTCACAATTAATTCATTAAAAATAACATATGGTATATTTGCGCACGTTCCAGAGTGGAAGATACTCTCAGTATCGCCCTGGTGAAAGACCACCATTCAGAATTGAAACGTTGCTTGAAATGGTTTTTAGCCGTGTTTGGTGACCAGATCTGAATAGCCAGGTATTTCCCTACCTTCCTCTTCCCCTTCTCCTTCCCCTCCCCAATACCTTCAGCCTCACAACATTCCCCAATTGGGGATGCTATAGTCTCACTGGCTCCAGACGGTTGGGAGCAGTTGGGACTCTTGTGCGGTATTCATATAAAAAAAATTTAAAAAATGTGTTTTTCAAATAAATAAATATTATTATTAAAAAAAAAATACATTTATGTAGCACTAGTTGAAATACCCGGCGTTGGTCGGGTTATGAATGGTTGTGTTACCCTACCCCTACCCAGTAGTTTTCCTCTTATTTTGAAGGTGGGGTGTGCAAAATTTCATCAATAACTAGCAAAATTCTTCTTTAAGGGGTGGGAAAGGGAGATGGGGATGGTTTTTAGGAATCGTGTGTAGACAGTGACCTTCCTTTTATTAGGAAAGTCAAGTGTGCAAAATTACATGAAGCCCGGAATAAAACTGTAGATTTGTATACAAAACAAACACAACGCCCGCCCGGGACATTCTTCTTTATACAATAGATAGAAGAAGAAGAATAAGATAGAAGAGGATACAAAATAATCGAAAGTACATAATACTTAATAATAACAATTGAGAATATTTAAACAATTGAGAATAAGTATAATGTCTACAAGTGCTATCATGTCTTGTCTAGTCGATATTAGTTCCCAGGCGGGCAGATTGCCTGTTCTAAGGAACCAAATCCTAAAGTAATGAGAGGTTTAATATTCTGTAATTAAATTTATTGGAAAAACTAATTGAAGCTTATGAACCTCATTGTAATATTTAATCATTGAAGACGACATTACTAATAAATCTCAATTGAAACATGAAATAGAAAAAAAAAAACACGAAAAATAAAAAGCTATCGGTCGCATCTGGGAATCGAACCCAGGACCTCTAACTACCGATCTAATGAGACAGGTTTATTTATCAATAACAGTGCTATAACGTGTATACAAACAGTAATCGAAAGTACAGAAAAACGGCACTTCTGAAACCTGGTACGATAACTCAGCTGGTTAGAACATTCGCTCGAACAACGGATGACGGATATGATCTTAACTTAACATTTGATGAAACGCTAACTGGTGATTAAAGTTAAAATGGTTAAGAATAAAATAAAAAAATGGCGGCGATTGCGGATTTGATGGCAATGTCACAGTGGGGGGATTTTAAACAATTAGGCCTTGTAAAGCGCTAAACTTTCCAACTTCTCAAACCAAACACAATATTACAAACACGATTTAACGAGGTATTTGGGGTTCCCCCAATCCTAAATAATTCGTTATAGAATCCGGTGTCCGGATGAGATGACCATGCTCACGCAACAAGATTTACCCGTATTATTAATTCCAAGAAACATTGACCGAGAGTTGTTTGGCTTGAGTCACGGCAATGAATTGCAGAATCAATATTAAAATGTTCACGGTTTGGAGATTTAATATTTTCTTGGAAGAAAGGCGAGGTGAGTGGACACTGGATGAACACGGGGCATACTAAATGCTTACGTGATCGGAGCGTCGGATTGTGAACAATTTTATTTATTTATTTAGACATATACACAGTACATTTCATTTTCATTATTTTTTTTACACTAAATCCATACAGAGAATAATTTCCCTCAAGGCCTATATAATTGGGGATGTTGTGTGGTACTCTCCGCTGTCTTATGAAGTCGCCTATCCATAGCACGGTAACGGGGGTGTTAAGTAGTTTTTCATCGGTTACAAGGTATTCGTCTTTTCATTCGACTTCCGGCATAATACGTGGTTAAAAACGAATCTACTTCGCTTTTACTAGAAATCATTATTATGTAACATCTCTGTCCTCATCTGTAATGAATTTGTATTACGCAACATTGGTATCGTCATACCACATCAATCGTATTATTTACTACAAACATCTATATCATATTTATTACACGTATTCGTTTAATATTGAACTCCATATTATTTACAGAGTATTTGCGATTAATTTAATATGTACGTATTTGTATTGTATCAGATTTATTGTTTCTATATAACCTGCTAAATAATAAAATCGATATTCCCGAATTGCTATCCCTCGTTGGTTTGAATATTCCAACGATGCGTACCAGTCACATTACGCTTCTTTATGTAAAATCCTTCAACACCAATGCAGCGAAAAACTCACCAATTACTCGTGCGATCACAACAAATACCCGCTACGAAAAATTACTACACTTTTTTTACGATTCTTTCTGACATACAAGTGCTGAAAGATGCTCTGAGAAACCTGCGTCATTGTCCCTTCGGCACCGGTGGATAGTCTGGAAACACGCCAAACGCGCGCCCAATAATTCCACACGGTTGATAATTGTCACATGAGAACGGGTCGCTTCTACGACTCGTTCATGTATTCAACAGCTCGGCTGTGGAATGATCTGCCGGCCTCTGTGTTTCCTCCATTCTACAACATGGGTCTCTTCAATACCCAAGTTCACTCCTTCCTATCCTTTAAAAGACCCTCCACACAGCATCCCCGAATACGATATATAGGTCCTGGGGGAATTATTTCCCTTGGGGCCTCCTGTGTGGAGTTACTATAACAAATAAATAAAAATACCTGAAATAAAATCGGCTAATAACGTTTCTATGCAGAATGGTGATCTTTCATCAGGACGATATTGAGAGAATCTACGACCCTGGAATGAACAACAAAAAAGAAGAAAAAAACAGAAAAACGTCCCCTTTCTTTTCATACGACAAAAAAAATCTGATCGAAGAAGTGTATTCAAGTAACAAAAATTAAATGAAAATTAATTTTTCATTAAAATATCGATACCACCGTAAATAAATCATAAACTATATGAACCAAAATAGTTTGAACTTACATTTCTTCATAGTCATGATGCAATAATGCATTAGGAAAGAGCTGAGAGTGGTTACAGAAACAAAACAAGAAGAGAGAGTTCTCTCCTTGTCCCACGATCACGACCAGGAACACAGGTCTGCCGGGAGATGTACAAAGGAAGAAAGGAACGTAGCAGCCGAGAGCTTCGTGAGGTCAGAGGATGACGGAGTCGATCATGACTCTTCTGTTTGTACGAGAAAAGCTATTCTGTTAAGACGAAGAGCTGAATTCATCCACGTTTTGTAAAAGACGAATGATTTCAACAAACGCCCTCGGTAACTTCTGATTTTTATATTTTAAAACTTTTATGTGCATTGGACAGTAATCGTTATACACAGATAACACAATATCCACATTTATTGGCAGAAAAATAACAGTGCTTTGCATGGTGTCCTATAATGTGGTGTGTAAGATAGATAGTTTGAAAGGGTGATACTGTGAAAAAAACTATATGTTTCTAGAACACCTCACTAGGGGAACCTGTGCTGAGGTGGTCCCGTGATTGTGATTAAAGGAAATAAAACTTGTTAAGTTTTGTTTTATTATTTTTATTAAGTGTGGAATAAAGAGAAAAATACATTATTATTCAATTGATTTTCCCACCTTTTCTACGGTGACCGGATAATACAACACACGTCTGAATCGGCACACCTACATAAAGTGAAACAAAATCAAAAGATTAAAATCATTCAATTTCGTATACCTACAAGAGCTACTCGTTCCAAAATCCTGCTTAAATGTAACAACACCAGGACTGAGCATTACAAAACTCGCTTGTACGTAGATTATATGAAGTTAGTGATATATACGCAGATGTAGCGGATATATTTAACTGCATGGAAGGTAAGTACAATAAGGCTATACTATTATATCGTTTCAATCAATATTAATTTAACTTATGTTTACTATATGTTTTATATGTACTTTACTTTTAAATCCTTAATGAATTTTTATTCTTTATATACTCTCTGATGTCATTGTATGATCTAATGCCAAATACAATAGATCATTTTTTAAATTATTTGTGCTATATTCTTACGCTTATAGTTAACTGTGACATGCAATTATTGTTTATGGTATATTTGTACCGTTGATCACATTTAAAAAGTGTGCCGATTCAGATGTGTGTTGAATTGTCATGGAAAATTGTACTCACATTTTTATTTATTTTCCAATTCAAAGTACCTATAAAAAATTATATAAAACATCCCTTGTTTTTGGCTAGTAAATGGTTTACCACCACCAGATTTTATTTTTGACTCCATTTTTAAAATCACTACCTAATTTTATGGAGAAGCTGTGGTCTGCCAGCTGAAGGTTTAATTTGAACTGTTTTTTTAAATAATAAAATTTTCCTAGTTGAAACTTTTGGATTTCGTTAGGAAGTTCATAAAATGAATAGAAATATATATATGTTATGGTTGAGATTTTCACGGGTGTAAGATGTAGAATAATTTTCTCGGTTTACCCGCGTAATGTAGTCCTTAGAAGGACTTTTTAACTCCTAACGTTTCGGACAAATCACATTGTCCATCTTCAGAGGCCTTATGTCTTGAGTTTTGTTTTGAACTGATCGCTTGAGCGTGTCCGTTCAATCCAAAAGTCAAAACCTAAGTGGTTGCAAATCATTTTAATAGTCTAGGACGCAGAACGCGTGTAGATATGTATTTGCAACCACTTAGGTTTTGACTTTTGGATTGAACGGACACGCTCAAGCGATCAGTTCAAAACAAAACTCAAGACATAAGGCCTCTGAAGATGGACAATGTGATTTGTCCGAAAAGTCAGGAGTTAAAAAGTCCTTCTAAGGACTACATTACGCGGGTAAACCGAGAAAATTATTATTCTATATATATATATATAATTATTCTATATATATATATATATATATATATATATATATATAAAGAACATTGGAAGACACGCTGGTGTGCTCTTTCCAGATCCTGAAGCCGGCCGACAAGCGCTACCTGGCGTACGGGCAGACCAACACCAAGCGTCCCGTCAGGCCGCCCAGGGGCGTCACCAACAAAGACAAAGAAGATTGGATATGGATATGGATATGGATCAGTTTCCCCGGCCCCCGTCCTCACCCGCCGCCCAACTTCACATAACTCCTATCATTTGTATTAGCGTTTTGCAATATATCGTAAGGAATAAATACAGTTACCTTTTTTTTTTCTCAATTTAACATGTATGAAAACTTAGATCAAGCCGTATTTAGTTTTGATAATTTAACTGCATCTATTTATATGGTCTATAAATAATGTGTAATGATAGATAGCCTGTCCAAAAAAAAAATGTAACAGATGTAATATAGGAATAATGTAAGAATATGAAGTAAGATTTGTACAGCGCCCTTGAGGTCATTTTTCACAAAAACGGCGCTATAAAAATCATCCGATTATTATTATTGTTGAATTGTGAACCGCCAGCCTTAATTTAAACGGTTTACCTTTAAACGTACGAGAGTTTGAATGAAATCCATTATGTAAAACTGTTGCTATAACGTTTTAAAATTAGTATGAAAAACACTGAACCCGCCATGTTGTATTGAGGTTAGCCCATAGATATACTACTCTGGTTAGCCACAGACTACATATTCAAAAGAAGAAGGTTTGTTTGGGTAGAATATTTTCAAAATGGAAAACACAAAAAGGTACCTACTTAAGAACTTTTCATATTTAAATGTAATTTTTGTATGGAAATAAAATTTTAAAATTAATGTTTCTTTGTTTATAAATAGAAGATCGCGGTCAAATCAATTTTGGCACCCAAACGACAAGCAAGAATTCACAACTTCATTACTTTATTAAAAAAAAAATCCATGGAAGGTCGGGTGGTACACGTAATATACTAGTTTCAATTATTATACCTTTGATAAATATAATAATGGATAAAGGTCGTTACGCAACCAGGAGATAGCGGTGTAAGGGTGGGGGGGAGGGGCAAACTAGTTCTAAAAACTTTTTCGAAAGTTCGATACTATCGATGCGATCTTTAAAATGTTTTGCCCGTAACAAATCTTTTGAAATCAGATACGAACTGAGTTATCCAAGAATCGTTATAAACAGTTGTTTTAACACGAATATTGGTAGTTTTATGATTTATTAGCGCTCACCTATGGGTATTGGGAACTAAATGTAGTGTTCAGTCCACAGTATACAGGCAGTTGAAGACGGATTGATGGAATTCCTTGAGAGGAACAACAGTTAGGTCGGCGGGGATACAGCTGAGGAAGATTAATGTTGTGAGATGGCGTTGAAACAGGGCGGGAAGATTATAGCATGTGTTTTAATAACGCAGGTAACATTGGAAGGTGTTCTTAGATCATAGGTGGAAGATAATAAATTTATTATATCGTATAGAATGTATTATATTACATAGATTTGTACTCACTTTGTGGCGTCATTATCAATAAATTAATAAGAATAATTTTGTTTACACCACTCTTTTTGATATATAAATATCAACACTTTCCGAAAGCATAGCTTTCCTCGTCAGGATAAACAGTATACTAAAAATAAAGACAAGTATAGACGAATGACGTACATAATAATGTAAGAATAGGCAAATTACAAGCGTAAACAAAAATTATTATAAAACGAGAAAGAGATTCCGATCTGCCTGAGCAAGTGGGATTATGGCATCCTAATTTGAGTTACGTTGTGGGGCTGAATGGAGTTGGGAGGGGAAGGAGATGGGGTAGAGGAAGGTTCGGAAGAAGATGGCATGGTTAAAGTCATTTATAGCAACGTTTCAATTCCAAATGTTGGTCTGTGACCAGGACGATACTGAGAGTATCTGCCACTCCGAATTTATAAAAAAAAGGAACAAACAATAAGGCCTCTCGTCTTATTTATTATAGATAAATGATATATATAAGGTCTATAGCCCATAATAACAATGAAGTTCTAGAATATAGCCTACCTAGAAAATCAAAACACAAAAAAAGGTGAACGTTGAAAACGGTTACCTAAAAATCGTAGATTTAAAAATATACGAATTTCATGACGCCATAACTCACCTTCCAGGGTTTTTCACACCAATAGATTTACCGTACTACTACTAATAATAATAATACTTATTATTATTGAATGGTTTTTGTAGCGCCGTTTTAGTGAAAAATCACCTCACGGGCTCTGTACAAATATTACTTGCTATTCTCTATCTAATTATGTAGAAAGAGATTCAGAAAAACATACTTACCCGACAGGTCACTCCAGATGAACACAGTTTTATTAGAAAATTTATTTATAGAGATGATAGTTTTACATGGTTATTTGTTGCTCCTTTTCTATTGATGTTACATTTATTAGAAGATTGGTGGCACAAGAAGAGTTGGTATTTATTGAAATACTTTTAGGACTGGAAAGTATCATAAAATGAATTTTAGGACTCGAAAATATCTATAAAATTACCTTAAAAAGCGTAAGAAGCTTTTAGTAAATATTAACATTTGAATTGTGTCCGCGTTATTTTGTTATCCTTTAAAGTATGACGTAAAACCACGATTTTTTAAACTTCTTTATACTCGTACGTGAATGCGAGGTATGTTTTGAATATTCGCCTCTGTAGCTAATTGTTTGGAATGGTACTTACACTATGTTATTCCTGTATTTGTTCGTGAGACAAATGAAATATTTAGTTGTTGTATTTCAGGAAGGCTATCTATTTTATCTGTGTACCTACTGTGATGTGTTTTGCACATGTGTGACTATTGTAACTAACTAAATTTTTAAAAGTTCATATAGGGCGTATATAATATAATAAAAATATATTTACAATAATTCTTCTGATCCTCCAAAATAAAAGTACACAATTACTTAATAGAGCTTAGCCCACAAGCATACAAATACATACACCCTCTTCCACGTAGGCACAATTCAATTTAGGAATTTTCCTCAAAATAAAGGAAGAAGAATCACAACCATCGCTTTCTTTTGAAAAAATTTATTATGTTTCCACGGAGTTCATTCCTCCATTCGTGTCAGTCAGAATTTCCAACAAATTCAATCATCTTCCAAACTTCTCGTGCAATTTTCAAACCTATTTGCTTACACAAACATTCATGCAAGTGCTTGTGGCGATTTATAATCCCATATTGTGAAAACTTTTCACAACAAGCACAAGGAATCCCACGAGCAAACAACTATACAACCAATGAACAAAAAAATTCTAGAAGTGCGATGATCTATTATACCGTATATAATTATAGTCAACGTTCCTAGCAAAATCAGTCTAAAAAGTTGTTCCAGCGCATGAAATATGAAGGGTGGTGAAGCAGCTGTCGATGTAGCCCGTATACTTCCGATCGCGAACGAACGCAGCGCACCGCCGGACACGCCGCGACTTGGTATGATCTTTAAGTTTTTTTAGCAATAAAAAGGCGAATTTATATAATATTGTTTATGGTAAAGCCGTAGAATGGTTTTTCTATATTTGCTTTTTCTACCGTTTATTTCTATCATTTCCAGAACGACTTGTGCAGACATCTAGGCATTTTGCAGTAATCTTTGGAGATTCATACCAAGCGAGCGCTTGTAATCGACTGAAGCCCGTGTTATCTCAATGTAGCAAATTGGCCTCATTTATGTGGCCCATGTTTCGAACGTTGATGTTTACCGCATTTGTATATCTCAAGGTACACCAATCTGAAAGAAAGCAGATAAATCATTTGTGGTATTACTTGAGTTAGTGACCTAAAGGTCAAAGTTTTGACGAATAAAAAGAAGGTACAACCAAAAATTCTTATAAGATTCTTGTTAGGAGTCGATCCCAATTCAAATTAGGGTTAAAAACAGCTCCCAACCTCAAAAGGGGGTAACCCTTGGTATTTTATAGGAATTGAGAAACAAGAGACAATATATATATAATATATTATGTTCGAGAAAGAATTTCGATGTATTTTTTTTTTACAGTAACTACAGGGAAATAATTTCCCTCAAGGCTTATATAATATTTGGGGATGCTGTGTGGAGGGTCTTTTAGAGGATAGAAAGGAGTAAACCTGGGTATTGAAGAGACCCGTATTGTAGGAGGGAGGAAACACAGAGGCCGGCAGATTATTCCACAGCTAAGCGACCCGTTCTCATGTGACAAATGTCAACCGTGTGCAAATGATTGGGGCGTGGGCTCGCGTTTGGCGTGTTTCTCGAGTATGCACCGGTGCCGAAGGGATAAATGACGCTAGTTCCTCAGAGCATCTTCCATTAAAATACCGGTAGAACAAGGACAGCAGTCCTTATTTTAATGGAAGATACTCCAAAGATTGCGATCAGTTTGTTAAGATAGACGACTCTATCAAACGGACCGCCCGATTCTGAACAGAGTCAAGGGTTTTTTTTCAGATATTTTGGGGCTCCCGACCAGAGGTGGCTGCCAAATTCTACAATGGGACGCATTTGCGATTTGTACAGGGTCAGCAGTTGTGTACTATTAAAGTATCTGCGGGCTCTGTACAGTACGCCCAGCTTCCGAGAGGCTAACTTTACTCTGGCTTCGATGGAGCCCCCATTCTTGAGCTGGTCACTTAAGGTTACACCAAGCGTATCGTAGGAGGGCTTGTTGGGAAGATTGTATGAAAAATTCAAATTATTTCAGGCACACGAACACCCCCAGAACTCATTTCTATTAGTATTTCTCTGCAATGATAACAACGAACACACAACAATAAAACAAATTTAACGGTACAAAGGAATTTTCCACCAGTCACGAAGAATATAATCACAAATCCATAACAAAACGTTTAAAGAAATGTAAAAGATCGTTAAAGAATTCGTGCAACATTGAAATAAACAACATAAAAATGATTTACGACTGAGGAGATAATTAAATTTCGGTAATGAAATATATTTAAAGTCATATTTTATGCTTTAGCAACATGCGAGGAGGCTATGAAAGATGTAATGTAGATTATGGGGTAACGGTTATAAAAAGAAACAGAGAAGCCAATTTTTTGCCAGACTTTGGGTTATTAGTGTTATTACAAGTGGGGCAATTGCTACGGGAAAGGCATTAAGGTAATAAAGTTATTTGGGAAGGTAGAATACTAAGGTTCATCCAGATGTGTTTGTCTTGTAACTTGTATTGGCATGAAGTTCATTACATCAGTAGTTGGTATGAATGAATCGTTAATGTAAACGGAAAAAAATTGAGAATTTAATCGCTGTACTATACAATATTCTTGCTCTTGCGCTTCCTCCGCATATCAAAAGTTATTTGAAATGGCTTTAACAAAGTTTAGTGCCAGATTAAGACAGCCGGCCCTCCTTCCCCGATGACGAATTAATAATAAATATCGATTCATTCGATAATTCAATTGTAAACATACATTATTGTCCTATTTTTTATAAATAATCTTAGGTAAATATCGAATAAACGTTCCGGCGATCACAAATTGCTTTGACGTGTCACTCCAACCCCTACGCTTCCCTACCCTACCCGTCCCCTACCCAACCCTACACCTGACGAACCCCTACCCGACCCCTACCATACCCCTACCCAGTAGTTTTCCTCTTATTTTTATAGTGGAGTGTGCAAAATTTCATCAAGAACTATAAAAATTCTGCTTTAAGGGGTGGGAAAGGGAGATAGGGGTGGTTTTTCGGAATCTCGTAGACAGTGACCTTCCTTTTGTTTGGAAGGTCAAGTGTGCAAAATTTCATCAACTTCAGAATAAAACTGTAAATTTGTATGTAAAACAACCAAACACCGCCCGGACACACTTCTTTTTTATATACATAGAAGGATAGGTAAATAGATATTATTTCCTTACCTTTGAAATAACCGAGGATCGAGTATGGTTTTGTGACGTCACAGAATATAAAATAACACGAAAGTTTCGTTGTAAAGTCAATGCCCTGATTAGATAAGAAATAGCATTATAAAATTACTTAAAATTTCCCCCACAGAATATCAAGCTCGTTCGTTCGCCCGATCTTCGCCTGGTTGTAGGTATTCGGGCGACATTAGCGATACTTTTAGTAACGAATATTACTTAATTAGAAATATTCGTAGGCTGGCTTCCCTCTTAAGCAGTTGAGTTTTTTTAGGAAGAGATTTAAGGGGACAAAGATCATGAAATCTCTCGAAAGCAGAAAGGGTAAATTTGTTGCTCTGGATTCCAGTTCTTGTATATTCAGACTTTGGCGCAGCCTTTCCACAATACGAGAGAAGTAGAAATGTAGTCATCAATATTCACTGTATGTTTTCGACTGCCATAATCCCTTCGAAAAATCCTCAGCCTCGGATATTCTATTCCCTCTATACGCCAAAGATATTCCGCGCGCTGTTATTCGATATTATTTCAATGAGATATCCCTTGGTAATAAAGCCCCGGCGAACCTTTATAAGAAAGCATATTATTCAGGTTACCTTAATGAAATTCCTTTGTCAGGACGGGGGCCCGAAAGCGCCGAATGCTAACAATTTAGCACTGGATATTAATTTATTTACGCCGTTAGTGCGAGCAGAGCTTTACATGTTCAGGTAAATATCAAGATCGTTAGACCTTAAGCTGTAATACACCGGCTATAAATAAGCTCGCCAATGACCGGTGCAATTGGTCGGTGCTCGTTACTAAGTCAACGAAACTAACAGCAAATTCCAGCAAGTATTGTATAACTTTATATAAATTAATGCGGGGAATGATCTACGATTAATTTCATTCATTTAAGTTGTCTATACTTTTCTTTAAATCCAGATGACCCATTAACTTCATTTTTGCACCCATGTCATAAAACTAGCAACAAAAACACATACATAATATACAGGTAAAAACTTCCTTCTTCTTTTAGCACTCGTATAACATTTTTTAAAATTTAATGGTATAAAAGTATCTGTCTAGCATTACCATCATCATTAACACGTAGAATATGGTAAGATACATCACAAAAAAAGCTGTGATGTATCATATACAAACTCGCCCCACTATTGTTCAATACCAGATTATCTTCTGATTTTTGTAAATAGTAACATTGTGTATCACACATAAACACGTTCCACTGTTGTGTAAACTATCACTGAAAACAAGGGAAACAATCATAATTTATTTTAAAATGTAAATATGTTAGTTGTAAGTCTCTATTCCTAAACCATAGATGTTAATCATACAACAATATTGTTTAAAAGACTCTCCTGTTCATAAACACGTTTGTCACCAGTTTTAAGTCATTCATTGTTTTTATGTTTAATTCGTAGAACGCCATTTATTTTTTTTTAAGTTCTGCAAGTATTTTTAGGTTTTTTTATTGTTGTGACAGCTGTTTCGGCGTTCAAGGCCATTTTCAAACTGCGGTTAATAATAATAACAATATAGCGCAGTTTGGTGTTATTTCACTTCCAGTGCACTTTACTATATATAAATAAACTTTAAAAAATTATTAAATAAGTCCATTCAGTGTCACGACTTATTTATGTGATTTTATTTACTACCACCCCATTCTAATTTGGACGGGTTTTTTTTTACGTTAATTTAAAATAAATAAAAAAATAAAAAATTAAGTTTTAAGTCACTTGTCACAGGTTGTAAGTGGCTACTATATCCGCTAAGAATCTGTAAAAAATATATATTTCTCATTAAAAACATCATGATTATCGTATTGCGTAATAATATTACAACGACCGTCTCCCTTAAATAAAAAAAAAATTAAAATAAACAAATAACGGAGATCAGCGAATTTTAAGTCACTAGTTACAGGTCTTAGATGTAAGTCGCTAGCTATATAAGTCTCAGATGTAAGTCACTAATTATAAGTCTGAATTAGGTAGTTTCTAGTTATAAATCTTGGCTGTAAGCCATTAGCAATAAATCTAGGATGTAAATTATTATATGTAAGGCTAAGTGATAAGATGTAGGTTAGATAAATTATGTTGTAAAGCGCCCTTGAGGTGATTTTCTCACGAAAACGGCGCTATAGAAATAATCCATTATTATTATTATTAAATCTTGGGTTAAGGATAGTCAAAGTCGAACATATGCTGACTGACCGTAAATTTTAATTTTTTTTTTTTATAATTACAAACACATACATATCCTCTAGAAATTGTCAGTTTTGTCAATATGCATACAATAAAAGACACGCTTGTGAGTGTTGCAAAGGCCATGCCTATCGGTACAAATTACAAAATATAGAAACCAGTGCCATCTGTTGGTACCTCTATTAATTAGTACAATTTTACCAACGAAATAGTTATAATATTGTTGGCTTTCTTTCATACAATTGTATGGTGGATAAAATTTAATTATATATTCAGTAATTGGTTTGAAACATGCATAAATGAAGCGGTTATTTGGACATTTAATGTGGTAGATAATCCCAACAAACACCAGCCATTCAACAAAAACTTACAACGTCCGTGGTAAGTTTTTTAAACATCGATTAACTAGCTGAAGAACCCTGCGTTGTCCGGGGTTATAAATGGTTTGGAGGAAAGTTTTAAGGTTGTGATATGTTACTCCTACCCCTACCTCTACCCAGAGTTTTCCTGTTATTTTAAACCCAAACAGTGCAAAACTTCATCAAGAAGTAAAGAATTCTGCTTTAAAGAAAGGGAAAGGGAGAAGGGTGGTTTTTCAAAATCTCGTGAAGACTGTGATTTCCTCTTGTTATGTAGGTCAAGGGTGCAAAATATCATCAAGATCTGAATAAAAATTGTAGATTTATTTTTCACTTCCTTCTTTACACAGTAGATATAATAAGAAGATTCACTGTCTTTCATACTGCCTATCCAGAATAAAAACTCTGCACGCCACTCCCAATATGATTGGCGATAGGTATCTCATAGGTATCTCTTCTAAGGGATCAGCTTCATTGGCTTCGATGCCCTGAAAGAATAGAGTTCAAGATCTGCTTACTTCCCTTCAAAGCATTGCAGGGAATGGCGCCAGCCTATATATCTGAACTATGCATCCGACAGGACTTAAGTGATAGACAGCTTACTCTGAGGTCAGCAGATCTTTTTTTTTTTTATATGAATACCTCACAAGAGTCCCAACTGCTCCCAACCGTCTGGAGCCAGTGAGACTATGACATTACCAATTGGGGAATGTTGTGAGGCTGAAGGTATTGGGGAGGGGAAGGAGAAGGGGAAGAGGAAGGTTGGGAATACCTGGCTATTCAGATCTGGTCACCAAACACGGCTAAAAGCCATTTCAAGCAACGTTTCAATTCTGAATGGTGGTCTTTCACCAGGGCGATACTGAGAGTATCTTCCACTCTGGAACGTGCGCAAATATACTATATATTATTTTTAAATGAATTAATTGTGAAACACAAATTAATTAAATAAAAATTACTTGCGCACGCCGGGATTTGAACCCGCGACCTTCGGATTCGTAGTCGAGAGCCTTACCCCTCGACCATGGAGGCCGTCAAATCTAGATGCTACTAATCGTCTAGATCTAGATGCTACTAATCGTCTAATTGAACATTCAAGGTCAAATCGAGCCGTCTACTATGATCGCTCTTTTCGCGTAAATGGCCCTCTCATTTGGAATAAACTTCCCCCAGCTCTAACTAATATCCAGAAATTGACTGAATTGAAACGGGCTTTAAAAACAAACTTATTTAAAAATCTTTCTGTCTATAAATTTTAATTTCTCTTCAATTTATTATAAAAAGGCATTTCCTCGAGCCTCTGGTAGTTGTTTGGTTTCGGTTTCCTCCGTGTATATGTTTTTTAAATTTTTTATGTGAAGTCCGTTATTGCTGAACATAACCCGACTCCTGTCTTAAAATGTTACTATTTTTGTAGTAATATTGTGAATGTGTTATTTTTGTATAGCCATATATATGTATACTGTATAATATTATGTAATTTTTTATGAATATGCACCTAAGGAGTACTGTAGGAGTAATATTAAGAATAAGCAAGAATGTATGCAATATGTTAAGAATGTATAAATAGAATGTAAAAGTAGCACTGTAGGAATACCACTGAATGGAGTTATTTAATCATGTTTAAGTTTATTTAGAGTAAAGCGCACTTGAAGTGAAATAACACAAAACTGCGCTATATAAATGCATTGTTATTATTATTATTATTATTATAGCCCAATCTGCTGCATTATAACATACAAATAATATGCCAACCGGTTTAAGCATAACTGTTCTTTCGTCAGAACAGCAAAGTTTGGTAATGTACAAAAAGTTACAGAGTTTCAAATACAAAATAAATGTTTCTCCAAAAAGTTCCTGATTCGAAAAAACAGATTATTGATTTTAAAATTATCGGTAACGCAATGAAACGTTATTACATTATTACATGAAACACAACAGCTGTGTGTGCCTCACTTTGTTCACAAAGCTATTATGTATTGAATCAATATAACATCCTGGTACTAAATAAGCAAGTCAATGAAACCATCTGCAAATTGAAGACATGAATATTAATTATATATTAACAAATAGCCTTTTAGTCATGAAGCTTGACTAATGTTGATGATATTACTCAAGGCAATTTATCAAATAATAATAATAATAAACAACAACAAAAAATCAACAATAATGGTTTTTATTTCAGTTGGGAGATTAGTGGAATCCCACACATCCAATAGAGCGGGGATGGCCATTGCGTCTTTTCTTGTTCAAACGAGTCGAAACTACTAGACGTTCCATCTCTTAGATTCCGTTAGTTTCCTTCACTTCTCATTTTTACTAACACACTTATATTATTGTATTTTTTTACAATACGTATAAAATATGTGTTTTCAAAATTCATATACGCATTCGAGTAATAATTGAGTTTTAATGTTATCTCATGATATAAATACAAGCGATATCAGTGGATCGCCACAATTTTTTTTATCTACTAGTGGCGGCTCCTAGAAAAAAAAGTATGGCCACCCCTGCAATAGAGCGTATTTACATACATAGTATTAAGAATAGTGTTTAAATTAAATATACAAATATAAAGTTAAAATAAACACAAATATAAAAACACGGGCTATTTGTACTGCCACGTTGAAGATTGATGGGGCCGATATTTTTCTCCAGTCTGTTTCGATGCCGGAGTCAGGACCGATAAGAGGATGTTTCCGAGTTATAGATCCTTTCTCTCATTCCTGCTACTCTGGTTCTCATGATAGCTGCAAATCCTGGAACTAGACCCTAGTTGCGCATACAGGAAGCACTGCAGTACCTGGATATGGAGATGGGTCATGACTCATTTTGTTAAGAGCGGGAGTCCCGGAACCAGCTCAATATATTCGAATGACTCAATTGAACGACGGCTCATTTAAGAGTCGGCACATATTAAGAGCTGCCCATGGTTCCCACGATTCCCAGCTCATACGACTCCCGGTTCATGAGCTCATACCCCAGTTCATGCGACTCCCGGCTCTAACGACTCCCAGCTCCTCCGGCTCCGAGCTTCCATCGTATAAGCATAGGTATATACATTTGCGCCCCTGAGGTGATTTTCCCACGAAAACGGCGCTATAGAAGTAATCCAATTATTAATATAACGTGCAGATGCCAGACTGTCAGGCGACGTTCACGTACTGTAGAGTACATACACACATGTAAATGCATGTAATGTAATAGTATGTATAATTTACCTGTAAAAATATAAAACTACCCTATAATTTCAATGTTTAGGTAGCACCGGAGGGGGGGGGGGGCAATTTCTCTAATTTCTTCCAGTTGAGGTCGATTTATTGCTTTCATTGACTGGACTACTAGTGAATCGTATTCAAGCTTATTGTGTGCATCCGGATTGGGTCATAAATCATTGGTATCAACCTATGTTTTATTTTTATTGCTGTTTGGTATACAATAGTGGAGGGTGTTTCTAAATCACAAAAGACATCATTCTTATTCCCGTTTAATAAACTGGATCTAATTCAAATCCGCCATCTTTCCATTTAACGAAATGTAATAATCGGATTCCTTAACCATTGATAAAAACAAAAACGATTGATAGAACAGCCAAGTGGACAGTCGAAAATCGGATTTCTTGACTCAAAAACCATGAAAAAAATTCCCATGTCGAAAAACGGTGCTTATAAGTATTTCCGAGCAGGTGGTCCGCGTTACCCAATCATATAACATTTCCGAGGCAAAATAAAGAATTATACTGTGAAGAAGTAAATACGTAAATAGTAACAAAAAAATCTTTTGTAAAAGGTAGGCACTTTGTATGGGTACTGTCAATTATTAATATATTATGTACGAATTAAAAAAAAAATACTCTCATCAGTTACCCTATCCTATACCTATGGTATTATAGCATATTGCATCAAATTTTGAACTTACGAGTATGACGTATTACACGGTCTTCTACTTTTTGCTGTTGATGAATGTGAACAATGATTTGGTGTATACCTGAAACAAGGGAAAATTAACGATTAGTAATATAATAATTGGAGAAAGATTTATAAAATAACGATCTTGAAGTGAAATAACAGAAAACTGCGCTATATAAATGCTATTTTAAGAAAGGGACGCTTAGATGGTTTGGGCATGTGGAGCGAATGAACGAAGAAAGGAGTGTAAGGAGAATATATGACGCGAATGAGAATGGAAGAAGAAGCCGGGGACGTCCAAGGAAGACGTGGCACTATCAAGTGAATCAAATACTTGAGTCGGGCCATGTCAGAACTCGGAATAACAGAAGAGAATGTATGTGATGTTGTATGAAAGTGAATGAATCAAGAAGTGTTTGCCAATATCGAGTTGTTTGGCGGTTCGTCCCCTCTGCCTACCCCTGCGGAAACGGCATGATGGTTAGTTAGTTAAGATACGTCTTTGAAGAACAAAGGACTTGGGAACTGTGTTTGACGCTCGTTTAATATTTCGTGATCACATCGAAAAGATCTGCAAATCAGCCACAAAAATGTTGGGTTTCGTCATACACAGATCAAAGGAGTTGACAAACCTTGCCGTTATAAGGCTGTTTTACTTTAGTTTAGTTCGTAGCATTATCGAGAGTGGATCTCAGGTATGGGGACCAGAGGACACCATCTACTAATGGTCGAGAAAATCCAAAAGAAATTCTTACGATTCCTCTACATGAGAGATCGGTTTTTACCCATGGCTGTTTCCAACAGCATTTCTCTCATACATAAATCAGGTTAGCAACAGATTAAATATTAAAAAGAAGGTTTGTTTTGACAAAAAAAATTCAAAATGGAAAAAAACAAGTAGGATTCTCACTTGAGAACTTTATTATTTAAACATATTTTGAAAAACATAATATTTAGAATGAAATAAAATTTTCGAATGAATATGTCTTTGTTTACAAATAGTAACAGTCGTAACATGGCATGACGGCCTCCATGGTCGAGGGGTAAGGCTCTCGACTACGAATCAGAAGGTCGCGGGTTCTAATCCCGGCGTGCGCAAGTAAATTTTATTTAATTAATTTGTACTGTTTCACAATTAATTGAGTTTAAAATAATGTATAGTATATCTGCGCTCGTTCCAGAGTGGAAGATACTCTCAGTATCACCCTGGTGAAAGACTACCATTCAGAATTGAAAAGTTGCTTGAAATGGCTTTTAGCCGTGTTTAGTGACCAGATCTGAATAGCCAGGTATTTCCCCACCTTCCTCTTCCCATTCTCCTTCCCCTCCCCAATACCTTCAGCCTCACAACATTCCCCAACTGGGAATGCCATAGTCTCACTGGCTCCAGACGGTTGAGAGCAGTTGTGAACTCTTGTGCGGTATTCATATAAAAAAAAATTACTTTCGCTGTCAAATCAATTATGGCACCCAAACGACAAGAAGAATTCACAACATTATTAAAAAAAAAAAACCCCAAGCAAGGCCGGGGTATACATAAGCGAGTAAATAATAAAATATTGCCATTAAATAATTGCGTTTGGTTCGTAATTTGAACAATTCATACGTACATTCAATTCTTATTAATTTATATGTCAATGTAAACCGTTGGACAAAATGCATACAGAAACGAAAAAAGTCACTGTATTTGAACTTGCACACAATTATTCTTTAAAAAATATGGTGTTCTGTTAAATATTTGTAACAGTTACAGTCCGACATTTAATAGTAGACAAAATTTGAGGCTGCTGCGATCGTTAAAAAGTTTTAAATGACAACGCAAGGATGGCTTATAAGAAAATGAAAGTACGTTAAAAAAATCACAATGGTTCAAGTATATATTTTTTACTTCAGTTAAAAACTTTAAAGGTTTAATCAAAATCTAATCACATAAAAAATATTAATTAAAAAAACGAATTATGATGCGTCGCCTTGTTTCATTAAAACAAACTGTCAAACTCGAATGTAAAGTACAAAGTTAGTATCTTAGTGGTGCCAGAGTAATGAAATATTTTAGTGCCACTTTATTTCTACTGTCTATTGTCAAAGTGTAACTTCACACTCCATTAATTTGATGTTTACAGATTGTGGTAGAAGTTGGAAGTCCAGAGTTAGGTTGACCTAGAAAATCAAGACAGAAAACGTAGTGCAAATTTCACGATTCATAGCTCACCGTCGGAGAGTTTTCGCTAGTTCTGAATGTAAATTTACGGTTTAATTTATTTTTTTATTTGAATTTTGTTTATTTTATTTCATTTATTTTATTTTATTTGAATTTTGTTTATTTTATTTCATTTATTTTATTTTATTTCAAATTATTTTATTTTTATTTTATTTTATTTTATTTTATTTTATTTTATTTTATTTTATTTTATTTTATTTTATTTTATTTTATTCTATTTTATTTTATTTTATTTTATTTTATTTTATTTTATTTTATTTTATTTCATTTTATTTTATTTTATTGTATTTTATTTTATATTATAAACAAAATGTATATACATAAATGAGTGGTGTACAAATTACAAGGTTTTAGAAAATTATTACAAGGATCGGTACCAATGACATGTCTATATGTAATATGCGGGGTTAGTACAATGCTAGGGAATGTTACATGGTAAAGCTAAAACGTATATTAAAAAAGTGAATGGTGTATAAGTGTATGTGTCTGTGTGTTTGTGTGAGCGTGTGTGTGTGAGCGTGTATGTGTACCTATGTGTCTGAATAGTGCTATGTACTCGAGAGTTGTGATTGCGCATTGATGTTATGAGTAATATTTTTTTTAAATGACGGTAGGGAGTCAAAAAATATGTCGAGATTTATGTTGGGACAAAGATTGTTAAATGTTTGGAGAAAACGGGAAATTGGTGAATTTGCTACAGCGTTTGTTTTGTTGTTTAATGTGAAAAATAGTTTGCTGTGGCGAGCACGTTTCGATAATAACATAGTTAAGATTATATTTTTATCATAGCTATTTCATTAGACGTACATGTACGAGTATGTACTATCGCTTTGTACGTTGGTGAGAGACGTGAGCATGTATGTATGTTGTGCGAGCAAAAGGCTGAAAAATAATCGATGGAATCACCAAGCCGAGGGCCGCGGCCGCCACAGTGCACGGTGCGTGATAGACCCAGTGAACACGCACCCATAAACACAAAGAAATTAACTATAATATTCCGTTAACTGCTAACTATTATTTTTATTCCACCAGCGTTAGCAGCTTGATTTTAACCAGGGGCGTAACAGCAAGGGACACAGCCCTAACCACCCGGGCAATATGCGCAGAGATACTCGTGGGAGATCCCATGCAGTGTTTTATGCTCCGAAAGAGAGAATTTCTGTTTACCAGAACACGCCGTTCAGCAGAGCGACTCAATTGGTCAACAATGCTGCATTGACCGTTAACATTTTCAATATCACATACAGACAGTTTTGTGACTATCTTTTGAACCATGTCACAAAATAGATGCTAATAAAACTGACCACATGACTTTTCTATATTTTTTACGAAATCTTATTTTTGTAATGTATTTTAATTACTGTAATATACTAGTTTACAACTGTTTTGTGGAAACTATGTAATTAACATGAGATCTATATACTCCTAGGCCCCAGACAGGCCGATGGAATTGATTATCTATCCAAGAAAGAATTTTGATATTTGAAAATATTTTATCAATTTCAAACTAAGGCAAAATTGACCTTAGTTCAGGCACACAGACATGCCCTCAGCTTATTTCTATCCCTTCACTGCGGCCGACCACCAAAGAACCGTGCTCACAGAGCAAATAATACATAGAGAAGAAACTAAAATAAGGGAGGCGATAGGCGAGCTAAGCGTGCCGCCAATTTAAGTAAAAAATATATAAAAAAGGGTCGGCTTGTTTCCAAAAACCGAATGCTTAGTTTGACCCTTTTATAAATGTTTTATAATTGCTTACCGAAGTCAAAATCACGCGACATAAACCTGGACGGTAGTGAACTAGGCTGGTGCAAAAAATGGGTGTCACGTGACCTTTACCTCCGGCCGTCAAAATGGTACGTTATGGCAAGTCTATTCATTCTCTCCATTACCATATAAAATCAAATACATAATATAATAATGTTGTATATTAATATTACATAATGTTATATTTGCGATTGCACTGTTCTGCGGATTTCGAACTTCTATGTCTTTTTAGTTTTTTTTCATTCTTGACAGTTTATCCAATAATTCTAAAACTTTCTCAGTTCGTGACATCTATAAATACCAAGTTTCGTTTATTTCACAAAGCCTCTTCTAATGTAAGTAAAATAAAGTTTTTTATTCTTATTTTGTTTCCATTCCGACTTTGTGCAACTTCCTTGAGTTGGAATTTAAAACATGGGAAGGAATTATTATTTAATTTAATTTAATTTATTTCAATTTAATAAAGTTTTATTTTATTCAAGTTTGATTTGTAGAACTCCATTTTTTAGGTTTTAAAAATTTTTATAATAAGAGCATTGGTAATAAAAAAGAAGTTATTCATATTATCCTCAAGAATTAAAAATATGTTACGATGAGATTTATAAGCCTAAATAAGTTAATAAAAATATATTTGTATAATAATTGGCAGATCAAAAAATAAAAAGCGGAAAAACCGCACACGGGTGAGCCGCCCGCGTACAGGGCATGTATGGTGCGGCGCAAAGGTGCGCTTCCCGCGTTTAAAGGGTTAATGCATTTGGCGACCGAAACCTGTATTTCCTGAACGAATAATTGATATGAAGGGTTACAAAAGATTACATGCCTATAATTTAATCCGTATGGAAAATGCATTGATATGAACGGTTGTTGTGCGGTTTATAAATTTGCCCAGACGCCCGGGAGTTTGTTGATACGCCAATGGTAGTCATTATAATTATATGATACTTTAATGTTTAAACGATTTTATTACAAGTTTTATTTCCACTTATTTTTATTACAGTGGAATTCTACAGAGCAATAGTAATGAGAACCGAAATAATTATATAACTTGTACGTACCCGTTAAAAACAATGGTAATCCTTACTAAGTATAAAAAAGAAAATATTTTTTATAAAATCAAATCAGGTAGGTTAATAGCCCGCTAACCAGGGAGTCAATAATTAAAATTAAAAAAAAAATTAAAAAATATGCCTCCCCCCGCTTGAGACAACGTTTCGTGAAGCCATTGTTATTTTTTTAATTTATTACTATTTTAATGTGTACATAATTTATTTTATGTTTTACAGATAATTAGATATAAAACCAACACAGGGCTGATTTTATAACCATCCGTTCGTGACGCTTGATACAATTTTTAACTAATATTTGGATTACCGCCCGATTTGCCGTTTTATAAACGTTCGTCAGATTATCCCTCGTTTGACAGCTGTCAGTTGTTGCCCGACGATCGCTTATATGGAACCATGTACTGTTTTAATTAAAAAGACAATATAATTTGCATTTGTGAAATAGATTCCTCATCAATCATCAATCATCAATTCCCCAATTCAACGCTTACAGTCTTGGTAACAAATACTTAAATGATATGGATGAATTTGACAATAGTCTAAACTTGGCAAATTTCAAAAGAAGGATGAGTTTTTGTATGGATTTTGTTTTTGGATGAGAATTTGTTTCTGCCTGGTTTATAAATTATTGTTAACTACAACTTTTTACATTATTTACTTATTTGTTATTAATGTCAGTATTGACTTGGTGGATATTGCACTAGTTATTTTTTATTTTTTCTGTTACTGTGTATTTTTAGTTTTTGGTGCAGTTTATTTTTTTTCTTTTTTTTTTTTTTAGTTTTGGTGCAGTTTTTTCTTTTTCAAATGTAACTTAACTGCTTTTCATGTGTAACTTAACTTTAATGCAAGTTTTCTATTTTTTATTTTTCTTATGTTTTTTTTTTTTTTTTTACAGTAACTCCACACAGGAGACCAAGGAGGAAACGATTTCCCTCAAGGCCTATATCATCTTTGGGGATGCTGTGTGGAGGATCTTTTAGAGGATAGGAAGGAGTGAACTTGGGTCTTGAAGAGACCCATGTTATAGGATGGAGGAAACACAGAGGCCGGCAGATCATTCCACAGCCGAGCTGTTGAACACAAGAACGAGTCGTAGAAGCGACCCGTTCTCATGTGA
Organism: Halesus radiatus; assembly: GCA_022606495.2. Taxonomy (NCBI): domain Eukaryota; kingdom Metazoa; phylum Arthropoda; class Insecta; order Trichoptera; family Limnephilidae; genus Halesus; species Halesus radiatus. The sequence continues at coordinate 62,934 of JAHDVE020010765.1, read as the reverse complement.
CAAATGTGATTTTAAAATTATGTATCTGTATAAAAAAGCCTTATGAGCGTTTAAAAAATAAATAAATACTGTAGTGTGTTTTGCACCTGTGTGACTATTATAAGTAACTAAATATGTAAAAGCCCATATAGGGCGTATATATTATAATAAATAAAATAAATAAATCAAGAAGTAAAAGAGTCAACGAGCGAATCGAAATTATTAAAGAAAAAAAAATCCGTCAACAAAAAACGGTTCGTTACGCAACAGTAATTTGGTAGTTTGTTTATAAAACTGGCCTATAAAAGGTAAACGTAAAAAAGCTGTTACTCACCATAACAAGGTGCTTTTGTTCAATGATGGAATTACGCTTAAATCGGTTGTTTAAAATTATTTATCAGGTTTAGTAATAATATTAATAATAAAACAAAACACAATTTTGTTTAATAAAATAAGTGGAAAACACCAATAGAAGCAGGAAACGTGACGAGGATGAAGAGACTCCAATTCACCTATGGTGCCGATGTTCCGTCTTGATGGGAAGAAGGCTCAGCTACCTGGGAATACATCCTGTGGAACCAAGAGACATAGCCGAATATCCAATGACAATCCTGGTGAACTTTATCAAAGGGACCGGGTTACTGTCAAAGGAATAAGGTAAAATTGGAGATAGCACAATGGGCCTTTGGCCTGAGTGCTCACGAGAGCTATTCAAACCGTCTCCATATCAATAAATAAATAATAATAAAATAAAAACAAAACGCAAGGTTTGTATAGAAAACAAAATAAGACAAGAACAAATATTTAAAAAAACAAGTGAAGGATTGTTAACGAACACTCGTTTGAGGTAATATTACAATTTAAGGTGGAATCCATGAATATTGTTAGATTTGAAGGAAGATTGTTAAAATAAGTTATTCCTAGAGAGAGGCGGGTATTTTGAATATGCTGAGTGCTCCAATTTGAGATTTTAATGTTATTCTGATATCTTGCGGATATATTAAGTTGTAAGTGATTTAACTGCTTTTCTTTAAATATTTGAATGATATTTTTTATTAATTTTATTTAAAAGTTTACCCTGCAGTGCTTATCTTCATGGCAGATGTCTCTGCGATGGTAAACTTCCGCGCAGGGCTATTCGTTGAAAAGTAAACCATTTTTTTTAGATACTTTGCAACAAAGCTAAATAATTTACTTCCACTGGCCATTAGACTGAATTTACGACAAATATAAATTGTATACAAAGATTTGGATCACTAAGATAGATCAAAATTCAGTGATTTTTAAAAACATCCCTATAAGTTTGATACAATGTTCAATTGACAATTCAAACTTTTTACCATAAAATTGTACTGGAAATCGTAAACTTATGTAAACTTTATTAACTTTGTAAACTATGCCAACTTTGTCAACATTGTCAACTTTATCAACTTTATAAACATTGCAAACTGGGTAAACTTTGTAAATTATAAACTTTGCCTGCTCTCAACACAGGTTCTCCTAGTGAGACAGGCACAGTACCATAACCATTTTATAACATTAAGATTGCATAGATGAATAAATAAATCAATAAATTTAAAATTATTAAATTTAAAATAAAATTCTTAAGACATCAGAACGGTAAACAAAACGTTCCTTGAAATGGCTTTAGCCATGTCTAGTGATCAGGTCTAAGTAACCTGGTACTTACCAACCTTTATCCTCTCTTTTCCTATTCATTCTTCCATCCCAATCCTTAAGGGCATTCGAAACATGATTAAAACACTACGCGCTCACAGATGGTGTTATTTTTAATATTTTAGAAAAAACACGCTTTTGAAAATACTTTTAAATATTGCGATGAATTACTGTTTGTTGGTGGGTGTACATACGGAATATGAAATGAAATAAATTGTTATTGTAGGTTTAAAGCTGAATTCCTTCAAGAAATTAATAAAAATACGAGAGTTTATCATTATTACATTCACGCGTACAGTATATTAATAAGTTTCTTGAAAGAATTCGGCTTTAAACCTACAATAACAATTTATTTCATTTCATATTCCACATGTACACCCGACAACAAACAATTAATCACAATATTTAAGGACCAACACTCAAAAGTGGCAATAAACATCACTTTGCAGGTTGCTACCTCAAGTAGTACCACAATTAAATTATCTATAAATTCTACAGTGATAGCTTGGAACATGTACTCGTATAAGCTTTGCTGGATGGTATTTAAATTAATTGACGGGATGGCCCCGGCTTACCTATCGGAACTCTGCATCCCAGAAAATTCCAATTCACGCCAGTCAACTCTTAGATCAGCGACGGCATCGGCCATCGGGAGGCTGAAGGAACTAAAGCGCACACCAGATACTAAGTTTGGTGAGCGAGCTTTCAGCGTGTCAGGCCATAAAGCCTGGAATAAACTACCATACGATCTAAGATTGATTAAAGACTCGACAGAATTCAGATGAAAAGTCAAAACTCATCTCTTCGGACAGTCATAACCATGAATGGTTCAGTTACCTAATAAACAAATAATTTTATTATTCGTAAATGTAAATAATTAATATTAAAAAAAAAAAATCTTAAATAAAATTCATGTTTCAAATAAGCACCTACTCTTCTTTTGTCAATAACCTTCTAATGTATATAATACCAATGACAAATAGAATTTAAACAGTAACTGCAATGTCATGCAATGTGCAGTGTTTTCTAATATATGTGTCCTGTGCGTGCAGCCATCATTAGTCAAGTCATACCATCTCAGCCCAAAACATTGTAATTTAATTAAGTTTTAATCTGGAGTGCCCTACCAGGTAAGTATGTTTTCTGTATAAGTACATAATAAGATAAACCCTAGCAAGTAGTATTTGTACAGCGCCCTTGAGGTGATTTTTCACAAAAACGGCGCTATATAAATCGTCCAAGTATTATTATTATTATAAAGGTTTCAGTGGAAAAAAATCTTTAAACTGTAAACACTAAATTCTATGAAATGCATCCCAAAATGTCTAAAAATAAGTGCAGGAAGAAAATCATTGAAAGCAATTTTGAAAGTTTTACATAAAATTCCAGTACGTATTACATATAGAATTTTAACAATTGAAGATTAGTGTCTTTTGAAACCTTATACATTTTCTTAATTTTCTATTTTCATTATTTTTTTTTATTGTAGAAAGACAAACATTCCCATGTAAATGTGTTAGTTGTAAGTTTCTATTTCTAAACCATATATGTTAACCATTCAACAATATTGCTTAAAAGACTCTCCTCTTCCTAAACATGTTTGTGACTGGTTTTAAGTCACCAGTTACAAGTCTTAGTTGTAAGTCGCTAGCTATATAAGTCTTAGATGTAAGTCACTAATTATAAGTCTGAATTAGGTAGTTTCTAGTTATAAATCTTAGCTGTAAGCCATTAGTAATAAATCTAAGATGTAAGTTATTAGATATAAGTCTAAGTAATAAGGTATAGGTTAAATAAATTATGTTGTGAAGCTCCCTTGAGGTGATTTTCTCACGAAAACGGCGCTATAGAAATAATCCATTTATTATTACTAACGCTACGAACAGCATCTACCCAATTGTTAGAGTCTTTCAATTCTTCTGTCAATTACACACATTGTATTTCTGCATTCACCTACTTTGCACTCAGTCAATAATCAAGAGCAGTAATTACGAATTGAAAAGTACTAGACGCCGTTAGCTAATTATTTCGCTGACATTTGATGCCCGGGCTCCGAGTCCCTTTGTTCTGGCCGTGCCTAAATGTAGCCTGAATGGAAGTCAGGTCCTAATTATTAATCGAGCATAACATTATTCATGAATGATGATGCGATGACTTTACACCGGCAGTGAACCTCTGCAGTACGGTGGAGCCTGATTATTATTTAACCAGCGCTTTTTACAGAGATTTATTGAGTCTGTGAACTTGGCTCCGATGGAGGTAGCGTAATTAATTATTTATTCCAGAACGTGGGCAGGCTGTATTGACCCACACATCCCATAAAGCAGTTTGTGCAGTGAACTCCTTTGTACCATAATTTTACCGCACTTTAAAAAGCGCGCCATTCGAATTCGAATGGGTAGTATTGCCCGAGAGCAGATCGGAAAAGAATTTCATATGTGCATTATGAATTCAACGACTATGGGACTTTCTGTCCTATGAAATAGTTCATACAAAATATAATCATGAAAACCGTGTCGATCGTGCAAACCTTTGGAATCTACTAGGTGACCGTGTGCGCAGCGACTATGAAGATTTGTTGATTCCAAATTTGGAAGGAATGGTATTTTGCAAGAATTAACAGACTTTTTTCTGTGACTATCGTGTTTTAAGTTCGTATTAAAATAAGTTAATTCCTGAAAATGTAACATTTTCGTATATTGTAACCTCTCCCTCTTTCCCATAAACGACCCATGCAACAGAAATAAAAATTGCAGCGTACCATTCACAGGCAGGGCCATAATACAGGGTTATTCAAAATGATGGACTCAATTTCGTACCGCTTCATTTCCTGAATTATATGTGAATGATCTACATAGCAATTGAAAGAGGAGGGCCGAAAGTTTCGAATCCCGCCGTTAGATCGCCCATAGTTCCGCAAACGACCGCTAGAGCGCTCGCGCCACTAAGCAGACGTTTAGCGTCAGTTGCGAGTAAAATGGTTACTACGCAATACAAGGTTTTATGTGGTCGTGAGTTCTGTAAAAGTGATCTCGCAATTGTAGTACAGGGTACCTTTAGTCGCCATTTTAACATTGAATCTGAAACCAGAAAGAGCATTATTGAGCAAACTGGATGTCCCTGTGAAGGAAAACGTCCGAGCCGACGATGAGAACGCACGACATTGAGTCCGTCATTTTTTGTTTAACCATGTTTTTATTAATTTTTTATTTATTAGAAACACGAACAAAATATTTATATAAGAGCATCATACATCATATATCATACATATACAATCGGCGTGTAAATATCTCTAATAAATGTGTGCAATAAAGTTTATGAATTATTTAGTTACGGATAATAATGTTCATTTACCTATCTCACTGAAACTCGGTGCGTGCAAAAACACGATAGTGCAATAACGATATTGTTTGTTTGCACGATGGCCAAACAAACGAAGATGTTAAAAAGTTGAAGGCAAAATAATGTCACAAAAAAAAAGGTTCAAAGAGTTTACTTGCTACAAATTGAATTTTATTTATAAAGACATAAAAAAATCATCAGCAATGCCTTTTTGTATAGAGATTTTAAATGCATTTATGGAATTTGAGAAAATGTCAATGTTGTGATGTTTACTTATTTCATTGTTCTTGACGTTTTTGGTACTAAATTATAATATCCCTTATTATTCAGGTGAATGTCTGTCCAGAACAAATCAAAATTTCTTGTACATCTGGGTCTAACGTATAGTGCGGTATAACTATATTATTAACAATTTTGTAAAACGTAGTCAAATCAATTAATATTCTTCATTTGTGAAGGCCCTCAGATTCGAAATGGTTAAGTCTCTGCTGATAGCCTTTTAGTAGACGGCGAACTCCCGATCAATATGAAAAGATACGTAAGAATGTATATTACCACATACGATATACACTGCGCTGTATCAATTAACGTGTACTTTTCATTTCAATTTAAAATACTACAATTCTCTTACAAGCGATGCTTGTGTAGAGAAGCGGAATGTACATGATTTTTTTTTTCTTTAGTATTGTTGTATTTACACTTCTCTTACCTTTATGTTAATGGCAAATGTTGTGCCGTATACGAGGTGTGTTCAAAAGAAAAGGTGAATTTTGAATTTTCGCGGGCGTGTACATTGGATTATCGATTTTTTTTTATGTTGGTACACATATGTTTATCATATGTTAGCATTATCAGCCATTCTGGATTAATGGTTTGTTTTTGACAACTGGAAAGGTTAGCCACGTTTTGTGTGTTATTCGATTTTTAACTTTTTATTATTTTAGTAAAAAATCTAAAACATCGATTTTTGGATTTTTTGAAAAAATGCTGACAAGGACATAGAAAACAAAGCAAATCTAAAATTTCACTTTAATCGGACTGATGATGCCCCAGAAAACGGCTATAAAGTTCCGACCAACACTAGGAAATTCAATTATTATTAACAATTTTTTTCTAAAAAGAATCATTTTTTTTAAGAAATGCTGATGAGGACATAGAAAATAAAGCAAATCTAAAATTTCTCTTCAATCGGACTGATGATGCCTCAGAAAACGAACCTAAATAAAAAATCGAAGAACACACAAAAACGTGACTAACAAACCAGTGATCCAAAATGGCTGATAATGCTAACATATCATAAACATATGTGTACCAACATACCAAAAAAAACCAATAATCGAATGTACACAGCACGCGAAAATTCAAAATTCACCTTTTCTTTTGAACACACCTCGTATATAAATAAATAAATGATTAGATCAGTAGGTATTAATGAGAGAAAGTAGAAAAGTTTGTAAATAAATCAGTAAATAAACGATTTTGAAGATTAATGGCTTCATTTAGAAATTATTCCGGCTGTATTTCGTTTCGCTTATTACCCGAAAGTTGGTTATTCGCAAAAAGCCAGGAATAGTTCAAATCAATGCCAGATTTTTATAAATCATTGCACGCAACAAGGTGAGCAAAGTTTTGCAAATAGGTAGATGGAATTGATGGGCGGAGGAAAGTTTCAACTTTGCCCAACCTTTAACCTTCCCGTACCCAGCAAGATAGCAATCGACGTTATAGGTCACGCAATTAGAGGTGACTCATACAACATAAAAATTAGGATTGTGTGTATTGGTGAGTATGAATACATTGTCGACACTGATATCCTTGCCAAAAGTCACTGCGAAATAACATCATTTGTCTTACCGTCGCCAACGCAATAATAACATTTTTTAGAATTTAGTTTCTATACATTTTTTTTTCATTTAGTTAGTAAATTTTTACAAAGCTAATAAGACAATTTATAGAGTTTTAAAACTTATTGTTTTTAAGCTCCTACAAAGTTCTTTTCAAGATTCCGGATAACTCCTCTTCTTTGATTTCTTTGTGCCAGGTTTTGATTTAATTTTTGAAATCATTTGCCTTTTCTGTTTTTTTTGTTTGTTTTTTTTTTTGTATATGTTTATGGCCGGTGAAAGTTAATTATACAGCTTAGTGGAGAGATATTTATAATACCTTTATCCAAAAGCAGTTTAAAATTTAATGTCATTTGGTTCGATGTTATGCGGTGAAAATTAAGTTTCATCCGTTTTTTTTTTAACTTTGAAATGTTTGTTTAAAACATTCTTAGCATAGATATTTTGGATATTAGGTTATGCAAAAAAATTGAAAATGTCTTTTTTGGCGTTCTGATGGGGACTTTATAATAAACGGTCATTATAATAATAACCTTTCGGGTTTTAGACAATTGTTTCATATTGTCAGTAGTTGCCGATCCCCACCCTAGTATACCATATTGGAGGCGGGAGTGGCATAGCGCATAGTAAACTTTTTAAATATCATTTTGATATAAAATATTTCTATGTTTTTTTTAGAACATATGCGTATTTTCATAAATAAACACATTCATTTGCCAACAAGTTATTTTACATATGATATAATTTTAGCAATTGACAAAAAGGTCGCTGGGTGCAGCTGGTTTTCTACATTGCCTAAAAGTTACATATCTTACATAAAAACTCACTCAAATAAAAAAATAAAGGATTATAAATAGAAAACTACAAAAACTTTTTTTTTTAATTACTAGCATTCATATCAATATTATTTTATTAATTATGACGTTGTGTAGCTGACTGTGCAGGGAGCATCCATTAGCTGCGAAACTTCTGGAAGCACTGCAGCGATGTGGACCTTCGATGGATGTTGGTATGTCATTCCAAAGTTTTGTTGAGGAATATCTGTAACCACCCTCAAATACAGCGGATCGATGTCTGGGGAGAACAAGTAAATGGTCTTGTTGGCGTGTATATTGTATGCATGAGAGTCACGGGACCACTGCAATTGATCAAACAGACAGGTACTTATTGTTATTAGCGAAAAAGAAACAACAAAGGTATACGATCATCGAATTTGAATATTCGAAAAGGTTTACAGTGTGTTCTTTTTATAATATAAAAATAAATGAAAACATTCAAAAGTCAAATATCAAAATTAAAACATGCTGTATGCAAGCAGAGCACACGTGGGAGTACCATATTTCAACCAACTCAATGGGTTACCTACATCGAATGTCTGTAATATCTCAGAAAGCTTTTAAAACACCAGCCTTAAATTTTCGCTATTCCAAAATATATATATAGTGTAACCGACGTGATCGTTTGATCGTAATTATCATGATTCTTAGGATTCCAATTTTGCAACATTATGTTTATCAATGTACTTCGTGATTTGTATTGTACTATTGGCATTGTATCTTATGTAAGATTTGTTTCATCTCATAGTGTTATCGACGTGATGGAACCACACGGGAATTTCCATAATAGATTGACTCCGCAGGAGCCCAGTACCGTGTGGCAGACTTTCCTATCACTTCGATAACACATCCGACCCCGCGACAGCACGATACCGTGTTGCGGGTTTTTGACAATGCAACTAACCCCGTGGCAGCACAATACCGTGCACAGACCCCTTATTTACATGTCTGCCTCAGCAGCGCCCCTAGTGTAGAAAACTTGTATCACTTTGTAATGATATAAAAGCGAAAATTTCTGAAAATAAACCAGTCACACTCGGACGAGCAATCGTGACTCGTACCCAGTCACATCTTGTAACCACAGAAAGTCTTTCACTTCTCCTGCCTCCCACCTGAAGGATTCCTGAACCTGCCTCAAGGATAGTCGGCCCCGTACCAGCATAGAAAGTGGCTTCATCCAGCACCCTACATGTTTACAGTCTTGTAACGACAATGGTCGCTTACATATAGTTTTAAAACATATTTTTATTAATTTAATAAAATATTATGACATAATTGTGACACCAAATAAACCATCAACATGTTTTATAAATATTTTGTTTGGAAGTTTTATTTACTATGTACTTTTGCTACTCTTGATCAAAAGTAGAAAACTATCAAATCACTATCAAGTACATAGTAAATAAAACTTCAAACAAAATGTCCAGAAATTGCTACATTGTGAATGCCGAAAAATATACAAAAAAAACATTTATAAAATAAATTAAGAAAAAAACCTTATTTATTTAACAATAATTTGTACAATAGTTACATATGCACGTTCCAGAGTGGAAGATACTCTCAGTATCGCCCTGGTGAAAGACCACCATTCAGAATTGAAACGTTGATTGAAATGGCTTTTAGCCGTGTTTGGTGACCAGATCTGAATAGCCAGGTATTTCCCACCTTCCTCTTCCCCTTCTCCTTCCCCTCCCCAATACCTTCAGCCTCACAACATTCCCAAATTGGGAATGCCATAGTCTCACTGGCTCCAGACGGTTGGGAGCAGTTGTGACTCTTGTGCGGTATTCATATAAAAAAAAAAAAAAATATGTTCTAATATAAATATAATGTCTTATACAAAAAAAAGCAAAACAGGTGACAATCTCCAATTAAAAAACACATATTACAAATTTTAAAATTATACTTAATTATACTTAAATTTTAAAATTATATTTCGTAACTTAAATTTAAACATATTTTCCTCCTGTTTTATATATTGGTCGGTATTTCTTGGAAGATCTTCACCGCTCTATACGGTAATGAGATCTGTGATTTTGATTTTCTTTGAAAGGGAAGTTTTATTTCATTTTTTGTTCTTGTAGATGTTATGTTTGTGTTGATTTTATTAATTTTTCGCTAAACTCTGAACGCTAATGGCAGTTAAACATTTTGTAAAAAAAAAACTATTACATATAAGTATACAATTAGTTTAAAAGATGAAATATAATGTACTACAATGTAAGAGTGAAACTGAACGTTGTCAGACAGTCGAATTTTACACCTATTTGATTGGTTTCACTGGCTCCATTTGTTTCTCACGGATAGACGCGCTTTCTGGGACAAATATTTAACAGGTGAATGACTTTTATCTAAATTTCAAGTATTTTATTTTTATTTTATTTGGCAGATCAACAGTTTACATAAAAAAAGAAGTATAATAAATAAGTGATATAAATTTGACCATTCACAGGTTTTTATTTGGGTATTATATACGAGGGAATCTAGTGTTTTCGAAGATATCAAATAAAAGATAACTATACAAAAGAAAGAAGAAACATAATTTAAAGGTTACTTGTAATATGTAATGCGGTATGGAAAGGAATGGGCGGGGGGTCGATCTAGTAGAAATGTATGTGTGTGATTTTATATTAATAAAATAACAAAAAAAGTGTAATATATATATATAAAGAAGAAAGTGAATAGACTGGTGGTAGTATGAGGTGAGTAGGTATCTGAAGTTATAAAAGCTCGATAGATCGCCGGTGTGACTTTATGGAGTGTGGTGCAAAAGTAAAGATGTCAAATTGTGAGAAGTATGTGTTAAAATTGTGTGTGATTCCTGATAGAATGCTTATAATTGATACATTATGTTTATAACAGTAACATGTAAACTTTTCAATAAATAAATACATAAATAACTCGAATATTCTTAAAACGGTAACGCCGGCGTATCATCTTGGGGGCGTGAGGGAATTATTCAACGCGGCACGTGGAAGGTTAAGTTGGACGTACGCAATACGCATCAATATTCCACTTCTGTACAAGGTAAAAGTGATACACAAGTAGTGGTCCAAGCAAACAAGCAAGGTATAAGTGAGAACGAGAGACAGAAATAGAAATCTCAGAACCCGACGGAGATGGAACGTGTTCCGAGTTTATGGAGAAACAAACATAAAAGGCATAATAATGATAAACTAGAGATAAACAATTGCATATTGCATTAAAATCGGACTTCGTACGTTGTGAGTTCATTGCCTTACATAAATTACTAATTGATAACTAGACAATTTAATTACGCCACTCATTATCAAAACCTATCGTTTTGCTATAAAGGGAAAAACATCAAACGTTTATAAAATGAATGCAACTATTACAAATTATATTCGCTGGTGTAAAGATAATTAAAAAAATATATAAATATAATGATACATGGTGCAATTTCTCCACGGCGTTAAGCGGGAGGATGAAACGCAACATGACTGTTTCGGGATACAATCCTTGCTTCGTCCGCATTCCTTTGCGTTATAAGTTGCCAGACACTGTGTTTCCTCCCTCCTACAATATGTTGCAGGGGATCCTTAACTAACTAAATAACCAACACGCCGTTTCTCCGCAGGGGTAGGCAGAGAGGACGGACTGCCAAACAACTCGATCTTGGCATACACTTCTTGCTTCATTCACATTCATACATCTCATATATTATATTCTGTTACTCCGACTTCTGACATGGCCCGACTCAAGTATTTGATTCACTTGATCGTCAATATTTTCATCGGACGGCCCCGCTACTTCTTCCATTCACATTCGCGTCATATATTCTCCTTATTCTCCTTTCTTCGTCCATTCACTGTACATGGCCAAACCATCTAAGCGTCCCTTTCTTAATCTTACTCATTAAGCTTACATCAGTCTTGCAGAAAAGGAGCAACAAATAACCATGTAAAACTATCATCTCTATAAATAAATTTTCTAATAAAACTGTGTTCATCTGAAGCAACCTGCCAGGTAAGTATGTTTTTCTGTATCTGTTTGTACATAATTAGTTAAGAAATATTTGTACAGCGCCTTGAGGTGATTTTTCACAAAAACGGCGCTATACAAATCATCCAATTATTATTATTATTATTTACGAATACTTCCTTTCCTCAAAAATACCCTCCGCTCAGCAACACCGATGATGAAACGAGGAAAATTATTTTCCTCGGGTCTCCTGTGTGCAGTTATTATAAAAAAAAATTCTAGTAATAAAACTTATGATTCACTTGATCGTGCCATGATTTATTCAGAATTTCTGCAAAATAAGAAATAAATACATTTTTATTATCGATTTCCGTGCTTTAATTTTTAACCAATATTCCTAAATACCTTATTATGAGCATCTTAATTCTGATGATTCGCCGAGGTAGGAGGGAAATTTCGGTTCAATTCTTTCGCCTTTCTAGGAAAAATACTTGAATGTACTTGAACTTGAAAACTCGGATTAATATTTTTCCACTTTATGTTAACACCGCTCAAGAGTCTAACTACTCGGAGCCAGCGGGACTATGGCATCCTTAATAAGGATAGGTAGCGAGTAGCGATCGGTCATGACTCATTTTGTTAAGAGCGGTAGTCACAGTACCAGCTCAATATTTTCGTACGACTCAGTAGAAGGACGGCACAGAGCTGGCACATATTAAGAGCCGAATCGCAGTTCATGAGCTCATACCCGAGTTCATACGACTCCCAGCTCCTACGGCTCCCAGCTCCCAGATTATAGGTGTAGGTACAAAACGACCAGATGCCAGACGCCGTTCACGTACTGTATATTGCTTACTCACGTGTAAATGCGGTAATTATTGTATGTCATCTCTACATACGAATGTGCGAAGCCTTTAAAATAAATACTTTAAAATGAGTCACGGCGCCAAATATTAAAGGTCCACGGTCGTGGGCATAATAAAACCTTGTAAAAGTTAGACACGTTGACGATGATTTTATATTTAAAAAAAATTGAACAAAGGACGTTAAAGATGCGTCATCGTAGAAATGCGTTAGAATACTATCGAACATTTGAGATATGTTTATCTTTTTACTTTGTCATAGTTTAATTGAGCCGTGGTACGATTTACCAGAAGTCGTACGCTCACGGCTCATCAAAATGAACCGGCACAAATGAGCGGTTCGTTCATGAACAACGCTAGTAGCGAGGCGAAAAGGAGCGTTGGGGAGAATGAGATGGGGGAAGAAAAATTACTTTTGAGAGAAGTGTACATGGTGTCACAAAGCATGACGAAATGATTTTCAAACAGCATTTTGATACTGAATGGTGGCCTTTCACCAGGGCCATTTTATGATTATTAAATGGGTAACGATAAGTTTTATTTCAAAGTCCAGCGAGTTCTACGGCAGAGTTTAAATAAAACCTATTTCAATTAACACAATTAGCGATGGAAAATACGATATGGTACGAATGCACCGTAAATCATTTATTACGTAATTGTGTGTTATTGTACACGCTCGGCTTTGATTAATGGTATTACTCAATTAGGCGCTATATAAAATGACATTGCCGCGATAGAATAGTAACGATCACAATCACAGAAGTAAAGTGAACAAACACAATCGCCGGTTTATTGATTAAAAAAAAACAGTATCAGAGATGATTTTTAAATATAAACATACCGCTGATAGCTCTGTTTTAACCTCACCCTCTATTTCTCGCGAATGACGCATGTATCAGAAAGATATATTAGAACGGTGCTACCAGCGGCAGGTCTATATATGGTTCTATTTTTTCACTCGCTCACAGACCATCGACGAACGTATTAATTGTTTTTAATGTAAATCTGCGAGTATATTTATTATAGTCAGTTTGAAAATGACCTTCAACGCCGAAACAGCTGTCACAATAATAAAAAAAAAAACTAAAATACTCGCAGAATTAACAATAACATTATTAAATATTATTTACATTAATTTTTTTTTAATTTACGAACGTGCATTACGAAATAAAGGTGCACATTTGTCTTCTTTTCTTACGAGAAATATACATATAATAATAAATAAATAAGTATATTATATAAATTGAAAATACACTTTGTATATACCACTTTACTAGTAAAGTGAAAAAAAAACTAGTAAAGTGGTATATACAAAGTGTATTTTCAATTTATATAATTAATAATGATGCCACAAAGTTACCAAGCATTTGAAGAAATTAAATAAGTATATTGCTACAAATTGTGTCGTGGCATAAAAATCGCTTGGCAAGCGGAGTCTATGAATGTTTGATGTTGACGCAAGAATCTGCTTTGATTTATACTGTCAAAAAAATTGTAAGAAAAAAAGGTAATCAAGGGCAACTGCCAAAATAATCTATATATTTTCAAATGGAAAATAATGAATTGCTTAGCAGTTAACGCTTCTATTTTTCGTGGGGATAAACCAACACACGTACAAATCGCCACGTTTCTTAAAAATGATACAGAGTCATTAAAAGTAGTAACAGAAAAAAAACTGTCCCAAAAACCTAACTTAATTAATCTTTTTTTATAAAAATAATAATTAGATTAGGTTTTCAGGCTAGTTTACATCATTTTTAAAAAGGGTGACGATCAAACATGTGTTGAATTATCTGGTCACCTGAGAAAATATAGCATCTGAAAGATTTGTATCATTGCTGCAGAATACTCTTCCCTAACTGGCTAACTAACCATCACGCCGGTTCTCCGCAGGGGTAGGTACAGACGAACAGCCAAACACTATCTTGGCACATACTTCTTGCTTCATTCACATTCATACACTCTCTTCTCTCATTCCGATTTCTGCCATGGCCCGACTGAAGTAATTGATTCACTTGATCGACATATATTCTCTTTTCTTCGTTCATTCGCTCCACATGCCCAAGCCATTTAAGCGTAAATTTCTAAATCTTACTCATTACGATTATATCAGCCGTACATTATTTGCGAATCTCAATATTTTTCACTAGATCATACATGGTTTAACACACATTCGACACAGAGATATTGTTTCTACAGCATTCAGCCTACTTTCATCCTTCCTCTGCTAGTTTCATGCCTCACTGCCATACATCGGGGTTGATATCAGCACTCCATTGTGGACTACTCTCTCCGCCCTTTGTAAAAGGTTCCCACATATTCCTACTATGATTTTTATTTCTTAACCATTGTTCTGTTATCGATAATAAATAATACGTAGGTACTTGGAAAGTTCCAAATACTCGGAACCAGGGGGACAATGCCACCCACAATTTGAGTGTGCTGTGAGGAATAAAGGAGTAGGGAGGGAAAAGAGGAGAAAAATTGAAGGTTAGTGTGGTGAACGTATCTCCAAGTGTATGAAAGAGAAGCATGATTTATGGAAATGTATAAGCGAATGAATGGTTGTCTCATCCTTCTTAATACCATAACTTCATACTTGTAACATAGTGACAGTAATAATTATACCCAAAAGATTATACGACGACATGCCAGAGTACCTTGGCGTAGTCATCACAATTAGGAAGTACCTGAATATTCAGATCTTGTCACTAACGACGGGTAAAGCAATTTCAAGAAAGGTTTTAATTCTGAATGGTGATATTTAAAAAATCAACCGCTTTGGAACGATACAACTATAATGAAGTTAAAGTGAAGTGATCGTGTGCAAAGACAGGGTTGTGTGGCAGTCTATCCTCTATAACTACATCCAGTGATGGTTATTTAGTTACAATTATAAAATAAGATCAAATCGTTTTTGTGTAAATCGGCTCGTATGTAGAACAAGCTACCGACATCTGTCGTTCCTCCAACATTTAATCCAAGCCTCTTCAAAGGCTGCATTAACAAATCCCTTCCTACAGCCTCCTCCTTAACCCGCCTCACAACGTTGCCCAACCGGGTAGCGATATAATTATCCTGTGTGTGCTCTGTATATTCAGGGGCGCTCTTGTGAGATGACACAAAAAAAACTTTAGGAAGCGAATGGGAGAAGTAGGGTAAATAAAATGGATCCAATCAAAGTAAATTACATATTTATTTATTTTTATTAGAAACACAAACAAAATATTTAGATAAAAGCATCATATTTAATATGTACAATCGGCGTGTAAATAAATATGTTTAATAAATGTGTTTACAACATGTGTGGTGTACCCAATAAAGTTAATGAATTATTTAGTTACTAATTGATGAAGTTTTATTCTTTATTTATATACTCTCCAATGTCATTGCACAATCTAAAGTCACATTTAATGGTCACCTTTTAAAATTATTTGTGCTATTTGCTTATGCTTGTGGTTACCTGTGACATGTAATTATTTTTTATGGTGTATTTATACCGTTGATATTAAATAAATTAATTTATTTACGTTTCCAAACTCGGTGCGTGCAAAACACACAATATTGATTTGATGGCCAAACAAACGAAGACGTTAAAAATTTTGAAGGCATAATAATGTCACAACAATAAGTTTAAATATTTGACTCGGTTTAATTTAATTTAATATTTTAACGTCGTTTATGATGACATAAAAAAAATCATCAGCTGTGGTTTTTATAATGTGATTTTAAACTAATTTATGGAATTTGAGAAAATATCAATATTGTAATGTTTACTTATTTCAGTGTTAAATCTTGACGTCTTTGGTATAAAATTATAATATCCCGCATTATTCAGGTGTATGTCTGCCCAGAACAAATCAAAATTTCTTGTGCATCTGGGTCTAATGTTTGATATAATGTGATCTTACTCACTTAGTTATCTACTATCAACTAGACTACTAACATAATATAAACGTATAAATTTATTTTGAAACACTTTCGTTTAATATAATAATCGACCAAATTAACCTTTAGTCCCTTCTAATTAATTGGAAATGAAAAAATCCCTAAATATTAATTCTAGTACATTGAATAACCAAGTAAATTTATTGTAAGTCCTCTTTTAGATATTTTTCCAGTGAATCGCTTTAATCTCCCAAAAAAACCCTAATTACCCCCTCCCCTTTGGTCGATTCCCAATCCAATACCTAAATATTCATGTATGTATGTTATTATTTCATATCGTAGTTTAGTTTTAACATATTTCTGACGAGGGAAGGGTACTTCCGAAACCGGTCGAAATTATTATATTTATTTAAGTACTTCAAACAAATTTATACGTTTATATTATAATTATGACAAAAACTATTTACCCTTTTCCCCACCATCCTCTCCCCCTTCTCCTTCCCCTCCCCAATACCTTCAGCGTCACAACATTCCCCAATTGGGAATGCCATAGTCTCGCTGGCTCCAGACGGTTGGGAGCAGTTTGGGACTCTTGTGCGGTATTCATATAAAAAAAAATAAAAAAAAGACAAGCCACAAAGTGAATGGTTTTGAGAATAGATAACTAACAACTGTGAAGGCTATCAAATTCGAAATAGTTATGTCTCTGCTGATAGCCTTTTAGTATTACGTAGAATAACGTATTAGACAAAAATAGTGAGTTTTTTTATTCCAGAACGCTACGCAAAATAAGCTACTGAGTTCGCCCATTAGATTTTAGTATGCGAGGTGTTGAATCAAACAGACCAAACGTACTGAAATAAGTGTTCAAAATTATGATGCAAGATAAATAAATAAATTTTGTTTATAAATCGTGTTGGATCGAGAAAGGCTAAAGCGGATATATATATATATATATATACATATTTTTTAAAGTTTATTCCGGTATGTTAAGATACCATATTAAATTTAAATAACACTTTTATTTTTTTTTATTAACTTCGATACATTTTTCAAAATATGAGGCAAACACGCGAAACAAAACTTAAAACATAAATATTTCGAAATAATGTTACTCAAAAATATTTCTACAAAAATATTTAAAAAAAACACACACAATAATAACAACAATAATTCGTATTTAAAATAATATTTACTAATTATCCAGTCAAGTCTTCAATATATTTATTAATGGTATAGTTTCAAAACTTTTTTTTTTATTTGAGCAAGTAGCATATTTAGACAGCTATGAATCATGTAATATGAAGTTCTTTGTCCATATTTGTTTGTATGCTTAGGAACCATTAATCCTTCATTAAAATTGAGACGAGTGTTGTAAGTGTGCTCTAGTCTATTTGTATTATATATAGGGTTATTAATGTGCTGAAATATAATTGAAATATTATACCACAGAATTGCTCTTACTGAAAGAATTATGGAATATTATGCCTTTGTTCGTATAAACTTTTATGAGCTAATAATGACAATGACATAGTATAATAACAGTAATTATCAATGCTTAAAAAGGGCGGCAGTGGTAAGCTAGCCATCTGAACTATTCATATTATACATCTGAATGTTTTAAATAAATTATTGATATAATGTACCCAACACACAAAAAACACGAATCTTACCTCGCAACATATAAATCAAAACAAGTTAAAATGGTTACATAGAAACTTCCAACACATGGGTAATAAACAAAAAAAATTATCTCTTTATATAAAATTAATGTTTGTCTGTCCTCGATTTCCTCAAAAATTACTCGATCGTGGTTTCGCTGAAAATAGCACAGTTTGTTCTTATTAGTGCCGGGAAGGTTTAGAGAGTAGTTTGAATGAAATCCAGTATGTAAAACTGTTGCTATAACGTTTTAAAATTAGTATGAAAAGCATCGAACCCGCCATGTTGTATTGAGGTTAGCCCATAGATATACCACTCTGGATAGACACATTTTCCATATGCAAAAGAAGGTTTGTTCGAGTTGAAAATTTTCAAAGTTGATACCTACTTAAGAACTTTTTTTTATAAATGTTTGGAAAGAAATAAAATTTTAAAATGAATGTTTCTTTGTTTGGAGATAGTAATAGTCGATACAAGGCATTACTTTTGCTGTCAAATCAATTATGATAGCCAGACGACATGCAAGAATTCGCAACTTCATAACTTGATTCTAAAAAACTAAAATAATCCCGAGCAAGGCCGGGTGCACATCAGCTAGGATTTAAACATATTTTATAATGCATTTTTAAATAATGCTTTTTTACGTAGTTTTTTAGACACTTTGAATGTACTATTTTTTTAACTTCATATTTTATTTTATGAATTTTTTATGCATAATCCTATATACGAGCACATATATTTATTGTTACCCATTTCAAAACAGACATCGTCTAGTGAGACGGGTAAAGAACATGCATCCTTTCCAAATTATATGCCAATAAACGCCCGGCCGGCAATGAATGAAATTTTATATTCACGGTACAAATTTGTGTTCTTTAAAGTAATAATTACATATTTCTCCTGTTGATTATCTTCGAATTATACTTATACGTCATTTACATCTCTATCTAACCTCCAGCCCATTTTAAAACTTTTTCTAACCCAGGGTCGGACACACAACATTTAAACACTCCCTTCCCTAATAAAAAGGTAATTTCACAGCCCTAAATATTTTTTTCGTCAGATGGAATATTCATTTTCAACCTCAAGTAGACATACAACTCTACGAGTCCGAGATTTAATAATGACAACAAAAATATAAACAATCGAAATTAAAGAGTACCCGTGTAAGACAAAAAATCAAATAAATATGATGTAACCGTTGTAACCTTCATGTTTAACTTCAAAATGCCACTCGAGTACGTACCCACTTACCCAATATTCACAGGAGTGTTTATTGTCCAGTAAAGTACTGATGTAGTAGTGTCTTCATTAGCCCTCTGTCTCAAAAGTGTCGACCATATAATAAGAGAGAGCGTGCTAATGTAGACATTTTTGTTGATAATTTGTACAGTTTCAGAACAAATGTCCTGCTGTTACTTAAAAATACGTAACAGTGATTGGGCTAATTATATTATGTATCATTTGCGTCTCTCTTTGTATCTCTTGGCTCTATTTGTACTATGGGCGAGTTATTGTAATTTTGTGTATTATAATAATAAAAATAATTGGATGATTTGTACAGCGCCGTTTTTGTGAAAAATAACCTCAAAGAGTTTTAAAAAAAACCTAACATCAAGAATAAATTTAACTATGAGAACAAACTTTGAAATATTGATAAAAAAAAATGGACTGGAGTTCCTTACTGTTCAACTAGAATGTTTATAGAATCCACATATTGTAGCTCATTTGAGATATTGACTTTTATTATAATTTATTTATACAAACGTGCTTAAAATATTCTGATCGCGTTGTTTGTGATATAAAACAATACTATTTATTTAACTAATCAGTGGATTTTTCTTATAATTTAAGACAAACCAAAACTGTTATTGTAATTAACGTATTGGTTACGGTGTGCACATATTTGCGCGTTTCGGAAACCTTGTGTTGCGGCGGGGGGCACATTTTGTGCATTTCCGTGACCTTCAACTTCAAATACAAAAAACACGTTTTAAACTTGTAATTTCTTCTGTAATATTGGCTTTGCGGTGTAGCGGATAGGTGTCACTATAATACATACATCATTATGGACTCTTCACTGGTTAAAAACATTGCTAAAAGTCATCATTATTTTCAAGGAAGAATTGGAAATTAATTTTAAACATAGACGACAGTCGGTATTTTTTTTGGCAAAAAATGAAATAAAATACGAAGATCATTGACTTTTTATTTAGTCATTAGCTGATACTTATAACGCAATAGACTCAAGTGGGGAAGCCCTAATATCATTTTTTATTCGCAGCTGTTGCGATTTCCGCTTGTTAAACTATGTTGTTATTACATAATATTATATGAAGTATGTTTGACATTTTTTTTACTGTTGTGATTTGTGGACGAATATTTTTTTATAAATAATTTGATAAAAGTTTTTTTTTTATTGATACGAGCTCGAAGTTGAAGTTTGCTGACATACATCCGGTAGGGGGACTGCGATCTAATCCCGCCCGCCGCAAGTGACAGATTTTTAACAAACATCGCAGTAACTAATGTGGTTAATGAGATATTCACTCAAATTATTTTATTTGTGAGTACCTTACCTGCTATATTCTGGTAGATACCGGAATAGAAAACAAAAGTAATTGTTTCACTGCAGTTTGTATTTTTCATGCGATCAGTCTCATAGTGAACACTATGGTCCAGTTATTCATCTTAAAGCTTACCTTAACTATGAATACGATCTCTAATATTCTGACGTCTAAGCTGTTAAAGTGCTCACCTAGGAATCTGGAGGTCGAGGGTTTGTATCCAGGCGCGCCTTTTGTGTATTGTAATTTATGTATAATAACAGAGTTTTTATAACTGGATTGCTACGTAAAAGAAAGAACATCTGTAAAAACCCAGCATAAATAAATAAGGTTAAAATATTTAAAATAAATTGGATTTAAATAACAATTTTATAAATGTGAAGAATTGACAAGTATTTGATTTCACAAGCTCGTCAGGCAATAGGTTCATTTGTACATTAAAGAAGGCAAAAATGGTTCTCATTTTAACCATTTCAAACTATTGATTTGCTAATATTAAATAATACATAAAATACTTTTGTATATTGAAGCCTATCACACAAATACGGGATATTTCTCTCCTTTATTGCGGATATTAAGAAATTACAATACTATACACTGCTCTAATAATGAAATAGACATTTTTAATGACACAATTAATAATTTAAAAAAAAAGTTTTACTATTAATATCAAACTGATAATGTGATGATGACCCTTATTAAGTATCAAAACAGTGTACCATCAGCACAGGTGACAATAAGAAGTTAGTTTATACACCTACTTTATAAGATGTTTTCGACCTTTCTCTTCTTTTTCATTCTTATTATCATTTTTGCGAGATAATGTTTGTGGTTGTTTATTGTACTTATTGATTATTATTTCTATGTAAACATTCATGTACGTAAGTTTTGGACATATTGCCTGATTTGTGTACTAAAATAAAATAAAATAAATATAGTATTTAAGAAAATGTGTACTAAGTTTCAAATGGATTACATAACAATGCGAAGCACAATTTGACACGGTCATCTTTCGGTGGTGTTCTCAGAGCTTCAGAGGAGATTTTGTGGATCTAAAACAACTATTGGTTAAAAAATTGATATTAGTTCGTTCATTCGTCCTTTGGCCGCCTGCAAAGTTAATCGGTAGATCCGGCGCTGATCTAACCACTAACGATTTTTCACCAAAACCATTAGCTTTAGTTTAGCATACAATAAACATGGAACAAATTTAAATATTATTGAGGTAAGTACTGTACCCTGCCCTAATTCCCTTCCAATATAGTCATGTTTATATTTTTAGTACATGGGCAATGGGCGTAACACAGTACAGAACACAGTATCTACGGAACACAGTGTCGCGTTGTTGGAAACCGAAGCACCCATCGTGACCTCTTTACGGTGGACATTAACATTATGTATGACCATTCCACGTTAATGAAGGCAATTAGCATCCATGTAGTAAGTAGTCATAGTCAGATAGTCAGTACAGTGAATGGGTACGAACATCATGAATATAACTATAATTACTGGAATAACAACTCCTACTGCATAACTCATATACTCGTACATGCAATATGTTGTTTACTTTTTATTTATTTATTGATTAATAACGCCCTGTTGGGCTTTTACATATTTTAACATTTTACATGAATTTGTGTATAGGAAGAAAAAAAAAAGTTTTTAGTTAACAAAAAAGAACATAATACATAGCAGATAAGTGTACCATGTTTACGATATTTTTCTTTATATGTATCATATACTATATTATGTATTAATCAATTTCATACATTTTTACATCACCCGAAATATAAAAACGCAATGATTTTTTTTCACAATGTCATGCACTCATATTATACGAGTATTATATGATACACTTGTGTATTTTGTATCATGTAGATCAGGCTATTACTATTTTTATTAAAAAAAAAGTAGTATCTACAAATTAAAAACCTTTCGCTTTATAACTTTTCTGTGTCATGCACTTATACATTATTATGCACGTATGAATCGTAGCCTACATTATCTATGAAGGAGTGAAGGACGTACGAATCCACCCCTCCCACTGCAGATAGGTCGAAGGAGTCCAGCTGGAGAGGTCAGAGAGTCTACTTATACCGGCCTTTCCCGATCAGGCCCGCAGCACAGTTGGTGAATAGACGCATCCGCCGCCAAGACCTGGACAAATCTCACCCCATGAACCCGGAAACGCCCTCTAAGTCACCAAACGTAGGGAACCACTTGGGGTGACCTATATCAGAGGTGTTGATCATTCAATAACTGGTTTCCGAGGCAGCGGTATCCATACCCCTTTTCATGGAGAATTTTGAAGTGTTGACACTGGTCTAAAGCAAAGATTTTCCATACGGGTCTCGACATGGTTTCCATGCGGGGATCGGCATGAAAATAACTATCGTGTAAAGCTAGCTTTAGGATAAATCTTCTTTACGTCGAACGGGTGTATTTATGTATTATGAAAACTTATTTCCTTTTACGTTGAGGCAATTTTGTATAAAGCTGGCGGTATGCGGCTTTGAACCCAAGGGAATTTATGCTACGTACATTTTGGCATACTTTAAAGATTAATATTGTAAACACGGAAGGAAATTCGTATTTTAGAAACTGTTGATTGAGGGTGGAATTCAAATAATATTAAATATGTAAAAAAAATGTTTTTCCACTTTAAACTAAACCGCTTACAATTAAAACACGGCATTAAAGGATACGTTCTAAATTGATGCTAGGGTATTTATAATTTAGGATCAGGGATGAAAAATCTTAATTCGTTTATTCTATAACGGTATTACTTATTTGAACTGAATTATAACATACCTTCTACACGTTCTGGGAACTGGGAACATGTTTCATAATATTTTCAATTTGGGAGGCGGGAATGGGCACAACCACTCATTGGATAACCAACACCTCTGCTATAGGTCACCCCAAGTTGTTCGCTACTTTTGGTGACTTAGCAGGGGTGACCCGGTTCATAGAGGTGAGGTTTATCCATGTCTTGGCGGCGAATGCGTGGTGGGCCGGATCGGGAGAGGACGATTGAGAGAGACCCCTTGACTTCTCCAATCGGACTTAAAAAATGTGGTATTTTACCAGGGCAACACTGAGAGTATGGTGAACATTTTTTTTTAGTTACTAAAATGTAAGGAGCCGTGATGAAATTAAAAAAAAAAAACTAGTTAGTTTGTGTAAATTTATTTAGTTAATAAAATTCACTCATTAATGAAAAATTAATTATTAATTAAAATTTATTAGTTAATAAAATTTTACTTAATAATTAAAATTTGGTTATTAATTAAAATTTATTTATTAATTAAAATTTACTTATTACATAAAATTTATTTTATCTATTGACACCTAGAAGGTTTTTACATGTTGATACATTTATCTCAGTATAATAATATAGTACGTAAAATAATAATTAAAGTGTAAAAGAAGTAAGTAGGTAGAATGCAAGTAGGTAATTACAGCGTAATGAATAACGGTTTTACGTGCGGTTACATTATAACAGGAGGTTGGAACAAAGGAGTATAACAAGAAGTATATGCCAGCTGAAATGTTACAATGACGTTATATTGAGAAATTCCATGTTTTTTGCCAGAAACTTCTCTGTGAGCATAGTAGTTTAGTACATAATATAATAACATATGTATAAAATAAGTAAGAAGGTAGAGACTATGAAAGTTGTCAGTTTTCGCAGAATTGGTTGGTAATTCATTGATTTATAACTATTATGACGTTGTAAAATATGAACAGTTGTAAATCGTGCTTATAATACAGCAAACCATTTTTTTCTTTCTGTTTAAAAAAATATTTATGTGAATACTGCACGAGAGTCCAACTGCTCCCAACCGTCTGGAGCCAGTGAGACTATGGCATCCTCAATTGGGGAAGGTAATGAGGCTTAAGATAGTGGGGAGTGAAAGAAGAAGGGGGAGAGGAAGATGGGGAAATTATTATCATTACGATCGATTGAGTGAATATTATAACGAATAATCTAATATTCGTCTAGACTTGTGTTTAAATAACATTATTTTAACTTCTTATCAACGTACAAACACAAAGTAAAAACATAGAAAAAGAAGGCAAATTGCGTGAAATTGGAATATTACATGCTTGCTTTAGCGGCTTATCGACACGAAAACCGTCAGATTCTGAGAATTTTTGGATTTAGAGTACACCGTACAGAAAATTATTAGTCTACTTGATATTATATTAATTTGGTAATTTTAACACAACACCTAGAACAGAGGTCCCAGTATATGAAATAATAACATTAAGGTATACATGCATACAATAATTAACTTCAATGTGATACCTGTAATACGTATAAGTTAATTGTAAGTACCTATTTCTGAGAATAATATATATTTACATATAAGAATAAAACAAACGAAAAACCTATCAACTTATACATTAATAAATGAATTAAAAATTCCTTTGTAATCATCACTTTATTAATATATACATATCAACATGTTTCGAAAGCGAAGCTTTCCTCATCAGGAATATACAGAATACTAAAAAATAATGTCAAGTATAAACATGAACACATTAATGTAAGAATAGACAAATAATAAACATAAACAAAAATTGATTAAAGTAGGTAATAATTAATCAGAAATGTTAATAAAATATATATATTTTTACTCTTAATATTAATATGAAAATAAATTCAATACATAGCTATTTAAAAAAAATTATTACTAATTACATTTAATTGACTATTGACACTTTTTCTAATTTCTAAAAGTTCTAATTTGTCTAATCATAATTGTATTTGTTGTATTTGTATGTAAAATTTTAAAACCTTTATTTAGGTTCCAGATTATGAAAGGCAAATTCAGAATAATTATTATTACTTAAAAACATTAGGTGTTCCATAACACTAATATTAAAGTTGATAACAAAGTAATTTTTAATTAATTTATTAATAAAAAAAAATATTAATTAGGTTAGGTTAGATTACATTTCGGGCTTGTCATTTTTTTCAGTACTTTTGATGACTTTATACTAATTTTAAAAAGTGTGCCGATTAATACGTATGTTGATTTATCCGGTATTTAAGCTTCCTCCGTCGTTTTCTTTTAACTCCTCTATTTTTTTCCAATAATAAAAACTCAATTCCGATGACTGAATTCGGAGCAGAACCGCTGTGTTAGAAAACACCCAGTCTAAATGTATTTGTTTTAATACCCAATTATCAATCCAGTTGATTCAAAGCCAACATGTTGAGCCAACATGATAAAAAAGCCACGATGACAAAAATTAACCGACTAATATTTTATCATTTCATCGCTTCACTTAGATTTCCCGAGTCATTATTTAGTTTTTGTCATCAGCTGTCATCGGGGCGTGATGGCGCGTGTCCCTAAATGGATTTAAATGACAAAGTGGACGCCAATATTGCCATAAATCAAAGCAGATAATAAATGATATTTTAAAACATGAAAAACTTCAATATTTAAACGATGATATTTATTGTTACCTACTATTATGACCAGGGGATGAGTTATAGCACGCTTGAGGTAGAATGTTGAAATAATCGATATACATAGATTTTATTTCACTTATTAATTGTTATTGTGTTTCATTCGAAGAACTGCATTTAAAGTAAATAAATTTAATAGTATTACTATTAAGTTCTGCAAGTACGAGGTGTGTTCAAAAGAAAAGGCGAATTTTGAATTTTCGCGGGCTCTATACATTCGATTATCGATTTATTTTTTTGTTATGTTGGTACACATATGTTTATCGTATGTTAGCATTATCAACCATTTTGGATCAGTGGTTTGTTTTTGACAACTGGAAAGGTTAGTCACATTTTGTTTATTCTTCGATGTTTTACAAAAAAATTTTTTTTTTAATAAATGCTGATGAAGACATAGAAAATAAAGCGAATCTAAAATTTCACTTCAATCGGACTGATGATGCCTCAGAAAACGAACCTAAATAAAAAATCGAAGAACACCCAAAAACGTGACTAACCTTTCCAGTTGTCAAAAATAAACCACTGATCCAAAATGGCTGATAATGCTAACATACGATAAACATATGTCTACCAACATAACAAAAAAAAAATCGATAAACGAATGTACACAGCCCGCGAAAATTCAAAATTCACCTTTTCTTTTGAACACACCTCGTATGTATTTAAGTTTTTTTATTATTGTGGCAGCTGTTTCGGCATTCAAAGCCATTTTAAAACTGTGGTTAGGCCACATTGCGAAGACATAATGATAATAATAATAAATTAATTAAATAATATACTTTGTGTTCACCACTTTATTAATATAAAGATATCTAATATTATTTTAATACTACAAAGTACATTATTTAATTCATTTATTAATAATGACGCCACGAAGTGAAAACCAATCGTTTGAAGAAGTTATAATAATAATTGGATTATTTGTATAGCGCCGTTTTTATTAAAAATCACCTTAAGGGCGCTGTGGAAATATTACTTGCTAGGGTTTATTCTATTATGTACAATCAAATACAGAAACATAATTACCTGGCAGGTTACTCCAGATTAACACGTTATATTATAAAATGAGTAGGTATTAATTGTTTTTGTGTTTAATTCGTAGAACTCCATTTATATATATTTTAATTTAACGAAAACCAAATTTATAATGTTATTATTAAGTTCTGCAAGTATTTTTTTAGTTTTTATTATTGCGACAGCTGTTTTACCGATAATAAATCAGTGTTTTTAAAAACCCGTCCAAATAAGAAGTGGGTGGGAGTAAATAAAACCATACAAGTAAGTCGTCACAGTGTGGATTAACAGTAGTTTAAAAATGGCATTGAACGCCGAAACAGCTGTCACAATAATAATAACTAAAAATATTTGCAGAACTAAATAATAACATTATTAAATTTTATTTACATTAAAAAAATATATGTGTAATACATGAGTAGATAATGTAAAAAAGAACGTGGGTGTTAACTAACGATCACGCAGTGGTGAGAATGGTTCTGGTACACACTCCTTGTTTCATCTACATTCATACACCCACCTTAATAATCGATTTATTTGATGTTTGTATGTCTTCCTGGGATTTATTTAATAAGTGTCTCAACTACCAGGAGCCTGTGTAACTATGACATCTCCAATCCAGGAATACTGTGAAGCTAAAGGAAGTCTTGGAGGGAAAGAAGATGTAAATTATCTGACTATCCAGATCTAGACACTAAACATAACGCAACGTTTCGATTCTAAGACTTCTATTTTGATGTCTCGTTGATATTGAAAAATATTTACCGAGAGCTCATGCTGATAACAGCTGCGTCAGCCTTGAAATTCCAGACAGAAACAGTTGTGTAAAACTTCATGACGCCAAAGCTCACAACTCGCGAGTTTAACTGAGATCAAGATATCTAGACACACAAACAGATTTTCTGAAGACAATATTTTGAATTTAAGAATAGTTTTAGAAGTGGAATGGTATCGATCGCAATCGGCCACATTCGAGTTTAGTTCTCGGTGCAGAATAAGGTGTCTGGGACCTGGGTACAGTGGGTACCAGGGAATGGAAACCCGCCTTGAGACTTGAGATGGGCCCGGAGATTACAACGGCCATTACCTCGGGATAGGCTTACCTTTGCAGTCATCTCGATTATGCTACATCCTGGATCCTGCGGAAGAAGAACCTTTAAGACTGCATTATTTAGTCATTAAAGACATGCTTCATTGAGTTTTTTTATTGCATAACATTAACTACGTACAGTGGGAACTTGTACCCGCTAAGCCACTGCTACTTATCAGCAGGAGTTTAGTTCAATAACTAACTAACTAACCATCACGCCGTTTCCCCGCAGGGGTAGGCAGAGAGGACGGACCGCCAAACAACTCGATCTTGGCTTATACTTCTTGCTTTATTCACATTCATACATCGTCTCATACATTCTCTTCTATTATTCCGACTTCTGACATGGCCCGACTCAAGTATTTGGTTCACTTGATCGTGCCATGTCATCCTCGGGCGTCCCCGGCTTCTTCTTCCATTCAAATTCGCGTCATACATTCTTCTTACACTCCTTTCTTCGTTCATTCGCTCCACATGCCCAAACCATCTAAGCGTCCCTTTCTTAATCTTACTCATTACGCTTACAGCCTAGTTTAATAATATTATATAATCCAACAATAAATCATCAAATTCATCAATCATCAAAATTAGAACAATATAGATGCATGAATGTTGAGATCAATGTACACAAGTTGGAATTTTTTTTAAATATGAAAACAGCATGACAGTTTTGTTAGCGAGATACTAGAGTCCAATTTCACAATATCGATTTAAATAATATTATAAAAATATCAAAATATCAGCAAATATTAAACAATTGAGAAATAAAAATAAAAACAGCAGTACAGTTTTGTTACAGTGAGGGTAGACTTAATATAATAGTAACACCTAAGTAATTTTAAAGATACCCGCAGCTATCAAGGAGATCATAATATTTGTTCAATAGACAATGTAATAAAGAGCAAAATAGCGTAAATACAGCAGATATCAAGGAGCTATACAACCAAGGCGACCGTCACATTTGTCACCATCAATGCACAAGGTAACTTTCCAAAAGCCAACACTTTTAACATCAATGAGAATTTCGTCATAGAGCAATTGTT
Source organism: Halesus radiatus (assembly GCA_022606495.2). Lineage (NCBI taxonomy): Eukaryota > Metazoa > Arthropoda > Insecta > Trichoptera > Limnephilidae > Halesus > Halesus radiatus. Next base: position 33,702 of record JAHDVE020010765.1, on the reverse strand, counting down.
TTTAAATTCGTATGACAACTTGTTAAATATAAATGGTACAATGTATTCAAGGGTTCGTTAACCATATTTAATAACTTAATCTACTAGCCCGTAACCAGTGGAGCTATGGCATCCACGATTAAAGTATATTGTGAGAGTGAAGGCAGTGGGGAGAGGAGATAGATGGGAAAGTGGAAGGTTGTAAAGTATCTGGCTATTAACTTATAGCCTACCTACCATATACTACAATTACTTACTTAATTAATTACTACTTTTGACTGCCTCCATGGTCGAGGGGTAAGGCTCTCGACTAAGAATCCAAAGGTTGAGGGTTCAAATCCCGGCGTGCCAAGTAAATTGTATTTAATTAATATGTGCTGTTTCACAATTAATTCATTTAAAAATAAAATAATATATAGTATATTTGCGCACGTTCCGGAGTGGAAGATAATCTCAGTATCGCCCTGGTGAAAGACCACCATTCAGAATTGAAACGTTGCTTGAACATGGCTTTTAGCCGTATTTGATGACCAGATCTGAAAAGCAAGGTATTTCCCCACCGTCCTCCCCCCAATACCTACAGCAACACACATTCCACAATTGGGGATGCCATAGTCTCACTGGGTCCAGACAGTTGGGACTCTTGTGCGGTATTCATATAAAATATATATATATCCCCACTAAAACACCTATCAACAATAAAATTATTATAATCTTCCTTAGTTCGTAGTCAAGTCGAATATAATTCTTCTGTATGGTTCGAAATTCATTTTAAAAGTTCAACATAAATTTCTAAGATGTTATATCGGACCACTTGTCGTCTATATTGACTGTAAATAGGGGTGGGTCTTCTAGTCGGCGGGCTGCTAGGTATGTGGACTTGGTCCAAATTTTCCAAATGGTGGAAGTCAAAGTCGATGTAAAGATGTCCAAGTGTGAAGCCGGCGAGTTGAAAAGAGCGGAGCGGTCGAGTTTGTTGAGAGTTCACGTGATGAGTGGGTGAGAGAGAGTGACGAACGGACTTTGACTTTTTTGACTTTGACTTTACTTTGTTCACAGAGTTCCTAAACATGAGTTTACTGACTCTAACATAATTATAAAAAGATTTTCTATTGAAGCTTTACGTGAGTTTAATTTTTGGGTTTGTTGGAATTTTGAAACTTATAAAAACTATACGCTGCAAATGTGGGCAGGGGATTCACTCCTTACGGAGGACACTTTTAGGTTTTTTATACTTAAAATTTTCATTCTCGCTATATTTAGCGAGAGAATTTATTGTAGGATTAGGGTGGCCTGCTAGGCCGCCGTAGAACTTAGTTGCCTCGGTGACAATAAAGTCTTTTATCAACGGAATGTTGGAATCATTATGGATAGTAGAAACTCTACACCATTTTGACGCTGATAGCGCAAGTCTGATGACTTTATTTTGAAAGGTTTGCAATTTTTTTATGCTAGTGGCGGCAGCATACCCCCAAATGGGGCATGCATAAGTGAAGCAAGGCCTGATGGTTGTTTTGTATAAAAGTAATTTGTTGTCCGTTGATAAACGACTTTTTTTGCCCATCATCGGGTAGAGTGCAGATAAGTATCTACTAGCTGATTTTACTTTTTCGGTTATGTGTTTTTCCAAGTTAACTTTGAATCTAGTATTACACCGAGATATTTGATTGATTTTTCCCAAGGTACTTTTTCTCCAAACAGTTTAATATTTGGAGGCCGTCTCGGCGTTGACCTTGAGAAGACTGTTGCGGCACTTTTAGAAGGGTTAATTGATATTCTCCATTTTTTGCACCATTCTTCAGTGAGAATGGTTTGCTTTTGTACGCGGCTTGTAGCAGTGGCCTCTTGAGTAGAACTTGAAATGATATTAGTGTCGTCCGCAAATTGAGTGATTTTAATGTTACTATTTATCGGTTTCGGAATATCGCTAGAGTAGATGTTATATAATGATGGAGATAGCTGACTGCCTTGAGGGACCCCGGCTGAAAGGGGTCGTATAGTGGAGAAAATATTGTCTATTTTTACTTTGAAAGAACGCTCTCTTAGGTAACTATTTATTAATTGAATGATTCTAAGCGGGTAGCCTAGAGAGTTCATTTTGTATATTAGGCCATTATGCCAGACTTTGTCGAAGGCTTTACTGACGTCTAGAGAGAGGATTACTGTTTTTTCTTAATATTGAAGCTCTCCGTGATGTGTTCCACGACACGGAGAAGTTGATGAGTGGTGGAATGACCTACTCGAAAACCGTGCTGGAAGTCTGGCAAGAATTTACTATCCTGAGTGAATGCGTTTAAACGTATGAGAATTACTTTTTCCAGGACCTTACCTAGGCAGGGAAGAAGACTTATTGGCCTGTGGTTCTCCGTTAATAATGGATCCTTGCCCGGTTTTGGAATTAAAATTACGTCAGATTGTTTAAAGGCCTTTGGAAAGCAACGCAGCCGAAGTGCTGCGTTGCAGATTGCAGTCAGGGCGCAGATGCCTTTTTTAGGAAGATATTTCAGGATTTTATTAGAAATGCCGTCAGGACCAGCCGCTTTTTTCTTTTTTAAATCTTTAATAATTTTATTTATTTCCTTAGGAGTGGTGAACCTGATCGGTTTATCCTGAGGATCGAGTTTTAAAATTGCTTCTACTTTTGAATCCACCTTTTTTACGAAGGCTGGATCGTCATGGTCTGTGTTGGGAGTGAACTGCGCTTCGAGGCTGTCTGCGAAGGCTTCGGCCTTGTCCGCAGAGGAAAATACCTTTCCGTTGAGGCCTTGAAGCGGTGAGATTTTACTTTTTGGGCGCCTGAGAGTTTTAGACAGCTTCCAGTACGCTGCTTTATCGTCTTCTAATGACTCTATGAATTCGTGCCACCGCTCATTTCTATGTTCGCTGAGGGCGTCACGTACTTCTCTGTTTAATCGATTTAGATGTTGCTTTACTATGGGATTGCACGATCTTTGCCATTCTTTCCTAACAAGATTTTTCTCCCTAATAAGATCTTTGATCTCTTCGGGTATTCCGTGGTGAGTTGTTTCGTTGGGAATCTCAACGGACGCCTCGTTGATGCATGATTTTATAGCTTGAATCAGATTTGAAGTGGCAACATTTAACGTTAGTTCGTCGGGAATTGACGTCGGTATTTTTATGTTTTTATTTATTAGTTCATTGAATTTATTCCAGTTGATTTTTGTTTTTATAGGTAAGTCCGGGACCAGTGGATTTGAGCCTCCTGTTAATGTTAGAAGAACCGGATCGTGGTCGGAGGATAATTCATTTAGAACTCTGAGGGAGTGTAGGTGGCTTGTATTTTTAAGAACGATGATATCGATCACATCCGGCCTGCCGTTGTGATGATTCAGCGTGGGTCTATCGGGCGCGTCGACAACGATGGAGTTCGTACTCGCGTACTTTGCGAGTACGTTCCCTTTTGTGTTATTTTGAAGGCTATGCCACGATCCGTGTTTAGCGTTCATGTCCCCGGCTATTATGGTAGGGACATCTTCTTCTAGCAGTTTGTCTATTTCTGAGGGAATTAATTGGCGATTTGGTGGCACGTAAACGGAAATGAGTTTAAGAGGTCCTGAAGAAGTGTTTATTATTACCGAGGTGGATTCGATATTTTTATTGGAGAATGAATGTGCTAGACGGTGATCAATATTGTTTTTTACTAGGACGGCGGTTCCGCCTCCTCTATTGCCGAGTCTGTCATCACGGTAGGTGATATAATTGGGTAACCTGAAATTACGTGATGGTTTTAGCCACGTTTCATTGATTAAAAATACCTCGATCCTGTGTTCGTGCAGGAATTCAATTATCTCGTCACGATGTGAGTTGACAGACCCGTTGGCGTTCCAATAGGCTGTCTGCAAGTTGACAATTTTTGGATGGTGTCTAGACATTATGAGCATTTAGATACGCTTGGATAGTTGCCAGGGCCGCGGTGGCATGCTGGATTGTGAATTGGAGCTCGGTCGCTTTTTCTATGAGCGCTTTAATGTGGACAGGGTCAGGGGGGGAGGAGGGAACTGGGCAGTGGAAGTGCCCTGAGAAGCTTGGTCGGCTTCCGGTTCTCTCTCCAGCCGGTATTGCTGGCTGGAGGATTGGCTGGTATGAGCCTTCTTCTCCTGGTGAGAGAAGCGGGGCTTGTAAAAGTGGGGTTCAGGCCACTTGCGAGGGGGATTAGGGACTGGGTGGTTAGGGATGGATTGGTTGGTAGGGCGAAGAGGGGGGTATTCAGCCAGAGAAGCTGACGGATTTACCTGCCTGATTGGGTGGGCCCGTGGGGGCTGATTTAACTCACGACTTGGTTGTTCGCGCCGGTGGGTAGTGGAGGGGATTGGGTTTGAGTAACCCTGACGGTGGTTATCCCTGTTATTTCTGTAGTTTTGTAGATAGTTTGAGTTTTTATTTCTATTGAAATTACGGTTTTGAGGCCTAGCCGGGCACCCTCCGTAGTTGGCCGTATGGGCCCCGTCGCATAATGCGCATTTTGCAGGAGTGTCTCTCGGTTTCCTGCATTCCGAGGATCTGTGAGGTCCGGCACACTTCACGCAACGTTCGTTGGCATGGCAACACGTCGCGGAGTGACCGTGGGTTTGGCAGCGGAAGTGACGAACGGTTGCCTATCGCGGAGTATTTATTGGACGCGATAGGACCGTGCGCTGGTTTGGTGGATGTACGCTCGATACGCCCTGCGTTATCGACGTATCGTTTTGTATAGCGTTTTGTGCTTATATGTGGTTAGTTTAAAAATATATAAAATTATGCAACTAATAGAACTCTCTCGACCGATTCCGCTCATTTAACTCCCTTGTTCCCACCATATTTATTAACATTATAATCAAGCATACAAGTTTATTCTGAGGGCCCCAACCTCGACAGCTTACTTAATGCTAACATTGGTATACATAATTTATAATCAGAAATGTTAACGAGAGTCCCACCGTTTAATATATATACGTTTGTTTATGATGAATGTAGCGGGACTCTCGTAATCCTAAATTTAAAGTTTGGGTAGATTGAATTTTTCAACGGGGCATTGCGCAAATCGCTCGTGCATTCGATGGGTTTGACCAATCGCGTTCTTGCTTATTGCTTGGGCGGCGGAGAGGGGGTATGACGTAAATACAGCGTATCGTGCTCCGCCTCTGTCAGTCTATCGAGCGATGTGGAAGGGGTTGTACGTAAATACGGCGTAAAGTAGCGTCCTCGTAGTCATAAGATAAGATACGCAGTACAGATGTGTTAACTATAAACTCGAATTACCTCTTGAAACTATACATTACAATTACTTAATGAAACAACTAAAATTATTTAAAACTCTCAGATAGAAGACTGAATTAAAAATTACTTTGTAATCACCACTTTATTAATATATACATATCAACATGTTTCGAAAGCGAATATTGACGTGTTTAATGTTATTTTGGTGAATTTTGTGGACCATATCGATAATACTTGTTCCAAATATATTCACAAGCCTTCCGTGTACTATTTACGAAGAGTCCTCTGAGTGTTAAAATACATCAATAAATTGGTGTTGTAATATTACGTATAGCTCATCTATGTTGCATTGGTCCTCTATCAAATTATTGCACGCATTCATTCGATATCCATATCAGCCCTCTCCGGCAGAATTGCACAACGGATTCAATGAACTGTCTCCACGAACTAAACTGGGATCCTATTCGCCGCCCGCACGTGTGCCTCGAGACTAAATGATAACGAGTGACTTGTACGGAGTAACAAACTTCTGGCGGGCAATGAAGGCAATGGAGCCGATGATTAGAACACGAACTCCGAGGGAATTACACAAACACGGAATGTAAACACAGCAGTAAGGATAGACTGCGTTGAAAGCGGATGGCTAATATGGTTATAGGGTGTTTAGAAAATGTGCAAATTCGTATATACTTTTTTTTATATCGCCGTTTAGTGATTAAAATTCCCTCAAGGACGTTTTGCATTTAGTAAAAATGTTGAAACTTCTTGTAAAAATATATTTTTATTATTTTATTGGCGGACCATTGTCCAATTACGCAAAATACATAACACGAATGAAATAAAGAGCTACAGAAAAGAAAAGCACATACATAATACATGAATGAAGCTGTGACTGAAGTAGGATAAAAATATACATTTGAGAGAACACTCAAGTGAAGGCCTGAACAAATTTTTTGATAGAGTCCATGATTTTAGATATTTTAAAAGATAATCTTGGAGGCTTAATTTTTTAAAGCCCTACAAAAATCATTTAGACTGGTACCAATTTTATATGCTAACAAGTCTCGAAATTCTGGACAGTGGAGAGTCTACGGCAACGAATGTTGAACTAGATGAGTTGCACCCAAGAAGGTGAGTCAATATTATAATTAATTACTTTGAAAATGCAAATGAGATCAAGTCTTTCCTATGCTTTACTAATGAAGAAATGTTTATGGTTTGTTCAATTTCATCACCAGAGTAATCGCCTTTTTTCGCTCTAATCTCCATGCAATTCTACGTAAGAAGTGGTGTTGTACAGATTCAATGCTTTCCGAATTGTTTTAAGATTTCAATATATCTTTCTGAACTCAGACCAAATGGAAGGTCATTCCAAGAATACCGACCCAGCACATTAAAAGGTCTATCACCCAATTTTTCAGCATGCGTACGACGCATCAGACTTGGCCGACCTGAGCGTGAGTTGCCTGTGAGTAAGATTATCTCTCATGCACAGATCAGTCAAGACGATGATGCCAGCCCGTTCAGCCCTTACTATTATAATTATTATATGCATTACATTTACAATTACCTTACAAAAAAATCAAACTGCTAGAATGTGATGATGGCATCCTCAATTGTGGTACGTTGTGACGCGAAAAGGGGGGTGAAAGGGAAGGAGAAGAAAGAGGAAGGCTGGGAAGTACTAGACTATTTAGATCTAATCATCAAACATGACTAAAGATGTTTCAAGCAATATTTCAAATCTGGATCTTGGTATTTCACCAGGGCGTTCCGTTGAGATTATTTACCAGATTGGAAAGTTTTGCAAATATATCGAGTATATTATAAAAGACAGAATTTTCACACATAAGATCCATTACGGTTATCGGAATTGTGTATTCCTGAAAATACCAGTTCACGACCGTCAACCCTTGGAAGGTTGAATAAACCAAAGCGCACACCAGATGCTAAGTTCGGTGATCGTACTTTCGGAGTGTCAAGACCTAAAGCCTGTAATAAACTGCCGCATGATTTAAATTAATGACGATAACGGTGGCATTTTAATTTAATTTTTATGTTTACGAATAAATTTTCTATGAACCATTTAAAATATGCCATTTTTGATATGCCGCCAAAACGATACGTCCGTTTTTGTTCGTGAATATGGCGTTTTTGACGTCAAGCCGACCAACGTCGGTGACAGCCGTCTTACTACCCAGTAGGGTTATGTACATCTTAATGACGTTTTTGCAAGTTCAAACCATTTCGAAATGTGCGGTTTTAGATCCTTTTTAGAACCATCATGAAAGAAAATATTAAAATTACACGATGCGATTATCAGAATCAGAAATATTAACTTAAAATCTTCCACACACTTTTTACGGTAGACGTAGTTTGTGAAAATATCCCATTGTAAAGTTAATATTTTTAAAACAAATAACAAAGAACCATTTAAACAAATTCATACATCTATATTTTTTTAAAGGACAACCGACCGTGTACTTCAGGGGTTCTTTTTAAAAATATTTATTATAATTCTTATTTGAAGTATATAATATTAACGAAGTTAATGTAATATAACGAAATATATTTAATTTGCCATGGGATACACGCGTCGAATACATCTACAGAAACTCCCAAATACTTCTGTTTAACACCATTCCCACCTGTGAAATTACAAATACTATCTTGCATGTAATTCATTACTCGGCACACATTAACACTTCACTCAATTACAATCACGATGTACACCAATACAACACAAGAAACCACAACAAACTATATATACCAAAAAAATATAATACTAACAAAAATATGGACTAACAAAATCTTTTTAGAATATATAGCTTACACACAATACAATAAATTACCCAACGATATTAAAATGCAAGCCAATGTGAAAGGTCTCAAAGTAAATGTTTAAACTCTATTATTTGAAAGAACACCTTAAGGATTAATGGTGTGATGTTTCTCTGTAATAAGTATAACTATATAATGTACCAGTGATGTGTTTCTTTATAATAAGTGTCTCTGTACAATCATATTATAATGTACCAGTGATGTGTTTCTTTATAATAAGTGTCTCTGTACAATCATATTATAATGTACCAGTGATGTGTTTCTTTATAATAAGTGTCTCTGTACAATCATATTATAATGTACAAGTGATGTGTCTCTGTAATAAGTATAACTATATAATGTACTATATATACCAAAAATATACTCAACAAAATATGGACTAACAAAATCTTTAGAATATATAGCTTACACACAATACAATAAATTATCCAACGATATTAAAAATGCAAGCCAATGTGAAAGGTCTCAAAGTAAGATGCTTAAACTCTATTATTTGAAAGAATACCTTAAGGATTAATGCTGTGATGTGTCTCTGTAATAAGTATAACTATATAATGTACCAGTGATGTGTTTCTTTATAATAAATGTCTCTGAACAATAATGTTATAATGTACCAGTGATGTGTTTCTTTATAATAAGTGTCTCTGTACAATCATATTATAATGTACCAGTGATGTGTTTCTTTATAATAAGTGTCTCTGTACAATCATATTATAATGTACCAGTGATGTGTCTCTGTAATAAGTATAACTATATAATGTACCAGTGATGTGTTTCTTTATAATAAGGATCTCTGTACAATCATATTATAATGTACCAGTGATGTGTTTCTTTATAATAAGTGTCTCTGTACAATCATATTATAATGTACCAGTGATGTGTTTCTTTATAATAAGTGTCTCTGTACAATCATATTATAATGTACCAGTGATGTGTCTCTGTAATAAGTATAACTATATAATGTACCAGTGATGTGTTTCTTTATAATAAGGATCTCTGTACACTTATATTACAATGTACCAATGATATGTCTTTATTACAAATCCAAATTATGTGTTGTAAAGGTTGTTAATGTTCTGTGAATGTTAATTATATATTTTAAATACTAAGTACGTTTGTTTCTAAAAACTGTACTGCAGGTTCTGCATGTGATCCCACAACGAGTTTCTTAAGTCTTGGGAATACAGTGCAATGTATTGTATAATAAAAAATATATAAAAAAATAAAAAAATTATGAGAAGTTTATGAAGAAAAAGCAAGCATTGGTATTACCATCTTGTGTAAAGTATCTGCCACCTGACAGAATAAATTAATTACATAGTATAAATTATTAACATTTAATTATATTTATCCCTACCAAGCATCCTGTAGTGCGCCATATGGCTGACGAAATGCAGTAATTTCACGCGGCAGATGGACGTAATAGGAAAAAGGTACGCACTGTATACAGGAGAATAGAACTAGGACAGGAGAGATAGGACCAAACAAATATTACTAAAAACGGGAACAGATAATATTACAAGGGTAATATTTTTTCAAACAAAACTGGAGTAAAACCGTTACCCAAATGTTAACTGTTATTACAAAAAAGTATGTTGGGAAATTAAAATTGTTGTGGGACCTTTTATTTTTATTTTTAACTAATAATAAGCAAGAGGTATTTAAATAGAGTCAACGTTCTTTGCAAAATCACTCTAAAAAGTTGTTCCCGCGCTTTAAGTACGAAGGGGGTGAAGCGGTTGTCGATGGCGACCGAATCCTTCCGACCGCGAACGAACGGAACGCACCGCCGACCCGGAGCGTTTCTTGCCGGAGGAAACTATCCCGAAAACCTAAATAATCATTTTTTAATAAAATAAAAAAAATACATATAAAAAAGGATTAATTAGGTTAGGTTTTCGAGATATTAATTTGAAAAAGTGTGCCGATTCATACATGTGTTTGTTTCTAAAAACTGTACTGCAGTTTCTTAATTCTTGGGAATACAATGCAAAATGTATTGTATACTTTTATTAAAAAAAAAAAAAATTATTATTTTATCCAATAAATGCTAAGGAAAACCTAAAATATGAACTCTGTGTTTAGTATGTTTACAGAGTTATTGAAATAATTAGACACATGTCAACTCGGTTGACACCACCGGATGTGAACGGTGTCGATGTAACAAACCCTTTATAAAGATTCTTACAGTAATTTACATTATTTTTGGCAATACAATAGGAAGTAATGCAAAATCATTTGTTTTTGGTTTGAAAATTTGATGGACTAGAAATATCATAGATGATTTAATTAAATACTGCAAGTAGAACACACCTGAGTTAAAAGCCTAGAATAAAATAAAGTATCAGACCTAAAATAAAATTTTAAGTGTAAAATCTCCTACTTAACGTACCCTTTTTTCGATATTGTCGTATAGTTCAGTTTGGAAAATTAGGTTTTTTTAGAATATCACCGAAAAATGTCTTAATATTTATGCCTGAGCTTTACAAATAAAGTTTAAAAAAACACGCATTTTGGTGATGTTTTTTTTTCTTGCGTAAATCGAAACACGAGTTCGGTGTTAGCGGTAAATTCAACCTTTTCGCCGCCTGCATAAGGAGTGCGTGATTTAGTTCGAATTTTATGAAATGGATCCCCTGATTTCTGAACTTGTTTGGAGTAAAACCAACAGATGTCATTTCGGTCTCCGGTGAATTTTTTTCAAATAAAAACAAAACATGTCTTCATTAATTTGATCGCTGCGATAAATTGTAATAATAACTGAAGGACAAACAAAATGTTTTACAGTTGTTCAACGACCAAATCGTAAACAAATCAAAGCGATGTAATTATTCATAATGGTCAGTCATGGTCGTGGCACAAAGACTAGCGAGATTTAATAATTATGTTATGAAATACTCAATCATAATATTATTTTCCATAGACAAAGAACACCGTATTTTAAAATTGTTTTACAGGTGCAACAATTGTTATAAGACGGACATTCCGTCATACGAGTTATCTTTCCAACGTTTTAATTTATTTATTAATAACATTTTAATAGTCCGATCAGCGTCATTGCGCTTGTGCTATTAAAACTATAGTTACTATTCCAAAGACAGTGGCGTGCAGTCCATAAATGCTGAATAGCCGTGCTTACCATAAGTAATACGAATTTAAAAAAATTTAATCTCAATCAAATTTAATAATGTTATTAGTCAATTTTTCCCATCTCCTTTCTCTGGCATTTTCATCAGTTCCACGACAATAATAATAGATCATAACTAACCGGTGATGGCTATTGTGCCACTGGCTCCAGTCGGGACTATTTTGTACAATCTATTATTTAACGAAGAACGTCCCGGGCATATTATTTAAATTTATTTAATTTATTCTATTTTACTATTATCTATTAAGTTTTTCATTTTATTTATTTTATTTTGATGTAATTATCTTTTCGTAATTACTTTTTATTTTATTTAATACGTTTCTTTTTTTTTAAATTATTATTTAACATTTTTCATTTTTATTATTATTATTATTTTATTATTTATTTATTTTATTGTATTCACTTCTCTATTTATATTGTATGTGTTTCACGTGATATGGCAGACTGGGTTTGCACTACCCACCCAGTCCTGCTGGATTAAAAACTTAAATAAATAAATACAATATTATGGAATATAATGGATGCGTTTGTTTAATTTGTATAATAGAAATCTACAGTTTTATTCCGAGCTTGATGAAATTTTGCACACTTAGCTTTATAACCAAGACGAACATCACTGTCTCTATGAGATTTCTAAAAACCACCCCCATCCATCTTTCCCACCGCATAAACCAGAATTTCGGTACCTACTTCTAGATTAAATTTTTAACACATGATGTTCAGAAAAAAAACGAGGAAAATTACTGGGTTTAAAATTACTCCAAACCATTCATAACCCCGAGCAGCGCTGGGTAAAAAAATAAATAAATTATAATGACACTGTAGAGATGTAACCGAAACATGCTCTAATTAATTCTGCCGAATTTCTAACATTCTGAAAACGTTAATAACATGATGAATAAATTTGCATATATTAATTCGACGTGTGCTAATTATTTCGATTAAGCGGATCGTTAATATAATACGCGTATAATTGTACAAACTAATGGAATGTTTCATAGGTATTTTAATTACAAATATTATTAAGAGGACCGGCTGAGCTGCCTGTTTCATACGTAACTTAATTTTGGATACGAGGCCAAAATACCCATTCAAATTTAATAATATATATTTTCTTTAATTAAAGGTTTAGTAAATATCTAGTACGTAGTAATTAATTTATTTTTGTTTTAAATTTTGAAGTATTGGCAATGAAAAACTTTTTTTTATTCCTAATTTTAGATGCAACTAAGAAAATTATTTGGGGGTTTACTGTTCTTTTTCTTTTAAATTAACATATTTGCTATATATAAATATGATTCCATAAATAAAAATATTTAAAAAAAAAATTTCGGGTCGACATTTTAAATTACGTACGGCTAATTTGTGTTTCAATGTAAATTGTACATTTTTAATTTAATTTAAAGTCCTCCATAATGCCAATTTTAATACATTTTTATTAAATTTTTATTTTATATTTCATTGTATATTTTCAAAGTAGATGGGGTAAAATTTCTTTTTACATCACCGTTAGCCCCCAAATAATTGTTAAAGGTGCCTCTAAAACGGTGAAAAATCAATTCCTTTAATGGCCCATATTTCATAATGTGAAACAAAAATAAATAAATTACTACTAATCCGTACTAGATATTTACTATACTTTGTGATGAAAAAAAAGATCATTAGGTTTAGATGAGTTCATTTTGGCTCAAATCCAAAATTAATTATCATTAATCAAAATTAAATTCCTCCTAACGAGCTGACATATTATGAAAAGAAATTTACAGTCAATCTCTATGTATAAAATTTAATGTTCGTCGGTCCTCGATTTTCTGAATTAATGAAATCCAATATAACTGAAAACTTTAAACTGTCGCTGTAACATTTTAAAATTAGTATGAAAAACATTGAACCCGCCATGTTGTATTGAGGTTAGCCCATAGATATACCGCTCTGATTAGCCATAGATTATATATTCGAAAGAAGATGGTTTGTTTCAGTAGAATATTTTCAAAATTGAAAACACAAGTAGGTACCTACTTAAGAACTTTATTATTTAGAATGAAACAAAATTTTCAAATTAATGTTTCTTTGTTTTGAGATAGTAATAGTCGTCACAATGCATTACTCTCACTGTCAAATCAATTATGGCACCCAAACGACAAGCAAGAATTCACTTCGTAACTTTATTAAAAGGCAAGGCACACATTAGCTAGTATGGAATAATAATAATAATAACGTTTTATTATCTTTTTCATTTCATAACAAATAAGAAATAATGAAATCCTCACTAGGATTTCCTGTGCTGAGGAATTCATTTAAAAATATGAAATTAAATTGATATGAAAAAAAATAATTTGTCTCTAAGCAAATTTTTATGAGTTGAAATTGACAGTTATGCGGAAATAAAAATTGATTAATTTTATTAACTAAATTCAAAGAACATATTTGATGTCATAATAATAAAAGCACTTTCTCAAAATTCGCAGAACATCTCTTATATATGAATAATCACATCCTGCTTGATAACAACGAGCCTAAACCCTTACATATAGAAAGAAAGAGTTATAGATTGAATTTACTTGAACAATTAGAAATTAATAAACGTACAAACTCGCATTAATAATATACTAGCAGAAGTACCCGGCGTTGCCCGGGGTTATGAATGTTTTTAAAAATAAAGTTTTGAGGTTGTGATGTGTTTGTCACCCCTACCCCTACACAATCGTTTTTTTTAATCTTATTTTGGACGTCAAGAGTGCGAATTATCGTCAAGCACCAAAATTCCGATTTAAAGGGTGGGAAAGGGCGAAGGGGGTGATTATTTGAAATCTCGTGTAGACAATGACCTTCCTCTTGCTTAGAAAACCAAGTGTGCAAATTTTCATCAAGCTCGAAAGAAAACTGTAGATTCGTATACAAAACAAACAAACAAACAAACAAACAAACAAACAAACACCGCCGCCGGGACATTCTTCTTTATATAATAGATGATAGAAGACGAAGATACATGTAGATGTATAAACAGATAATAATTTTTTTGTGACTGCGTCCATTTACGATACACTTGAATAGTAACAAAAAATACAATAAGGTCTTGTTTCAACATAACGAGATATGGAAAGACTGATAGGGATATTGAAAGAAGGGAATGCAGTCGAGCCATGTCAGAAGTCGGAATAACAGAAGAGAATGTATGAGGCGTTGTATGAATGTGAATGAAGTGAGAAGTGTATGCCAAGATCGAGTTATTTGGCGGTCCGTCCTCTCTGCCTATCCCTACGGGGAAACCGCGTGATGGTTAATCAGCTAGTTAGTTAAGTTATACAGATTGACATGAATTAAAGTGCACTATTTGCATGTGTCTTGCAATCTTCAAGTTGTACGTTGAAGATATGAAGAGAGATGTTACTTAGCAGCACCATACCCCGTGTCATGTTCTGCTGAGTCAACACGTCTGTTCTGCCATGTGGTATGCATAGCAAATCGTGGTGCAGCCCCTGGCAGTAGTTGATTGGTACCAACAGCTTATAGCATTCCAGGAGGTATTCACCGTCTATTTCGTACCTAAATAAGAACATAATAAAAATGTACCGACTGAATTAACGAATATTAATTGCCTCATGTAGTAAAACATTATATGAGGCGCTGAGGATCTGAGAGGCTTATACGCCTTTTGAGTAGTTTTGAAAAAAAAAGCTATTGAAGTTTTTGAGAATGTTGATAATCCTTTCATTTCATCAATCTATTTAGATTTCGCTGATGCCAAACTTAAGGGACAAAAAAAGTAATTTTATAGAATCTAAATAATAAATGTTTCTTGGTTATTGAATTATTTAAATAACAACATAATGCGCACTGAAAACCAACGTTTTTACTAGCGTTAATATTTCAATAATATCTCGAATATTAACAGTTTTTCAAACATTTCACCTCTGTTCCCATTGCCGTTTATAATAATAGAAAACTAAGTTTTTTTACAATTATTAATTTCGTTTTCATTTCCAATGTTTATGATCCACCCACACGTGATTGTCGAGTAGTGAAAAAAAAGCGCGCGATTTCACCAACTGCTAGTTCATACTAATTAGGCGGTTGAGTTCCTATGGCACATACTTTATTACAGATTCCGTCTATGACATACAATTAACATGATGTTTTCTGAACTTGTCGCTGCAATATTGACTGTTGAGTCTGTGCGGCACGAAGGTATTACAGTTGTCTATAAAACTTCATACAAAGATAAAATTTGAGTCAAACGGCGCTTAAGCCTGTGTGGTTCTCAGCGCTTCATGTCACGATAGTAAATAATTCTTCGGTCGATCTTTGGCCTTCCTGGTGATCTTTCCTTTATAATATAAAATTAAGTTTTGCTGTTAACGAGGCGACATCTGTCAACCAAATTACACTTTAATTAGCCATCGCCTGAAGGTCGGGTCGCGTCAAGGGCCATTTGAATACATTATTATAATTAACTGGTCAAACTGGTTATTCCTATCAATTTCCCGTGGCTAACGACCAGTTCTACCACCCGGTGAGTTTATGGGAGAAGCGGTAGAAATTAAGCAAGATCAGGGACATAAAGATGGAAAGTTATGAAAACGGGGTTTTTGTGCTAAATATATACCAAGTTGTAGATAGTAATAAAAATAATAAATAATAGCTGCCATCTTATAGAGCCTGTTAATCTGATAAAATCTTTATATTTAAAAACGAATGTCTGTCTGTCCGTACTCGATTTTCTTGAAAATTACTACAATGGTTTCGCTGAAAATAGCACAGTTTGTTCTGATTAGTACCTTGAAGGTTTAAAGAGTAGTTTGAGTGAAATCCAATATGTAAAACTGTTGCTATAACGTTTTAAAATGAGCATGAAAAACATTCAACCCGCTGTGTTGTATTGAGGTTAGAGCAACCGGAGTGGTATATCTCACTCTGGTTACCCATACATGTTCAAAATAAGGTTTGTTTGGGTAGAATATTTTCAAAATGGAAAACACAAGTAAGTACCTACTTAAGAACTTAATTATATAGATATGTTTTGAAAAAATAAATGTTTGTAATGAAATAAAAATGTACAAATCCCGGCGAGCGCAGTAAAATTTTATGTGATTAATTTGTGTTACTTCACAATTTATTCATTTAAAATAATACATAGTATATTTGCGGCACGTTCCTTAAAATGGCTGTAGCCGTGTTTGGCGATTAAATCTGAATGGTCAGGTACTTCCCCCCACCTTTCTATTTCTTATCTCCTTCCCCTCTTCACTAAAGGGGATGCTAGTCTCCAGACTGGTTAGGAGCAGCTGAAACTCTTGCGAAGTAAGTACTTACTTAAAAAATGTACAAAATAAATAAATATACTTCTGGGAAGGGCATCTCGTATCGGTGGTCCGCTATTATCAAGTCAACCTTTAACCTGAAGATTGCAACCCGGATCTGTTGCATGCGGAACTGCACTCATAGGCAGTGGCGGTTCTCGACTTTTGAGTGGGTTAGAGTGCTATGATAGGGTAGGTGGGGCACTGCCCTACCCACCATCTAAATCTACATACAAAAAATTGAATTAAAAAAATAAAAAAAAACATTTTCGGCTTCAACAACATCAATAACGTCCTATTTTTCAATCATTGCACTTTAGCTCAATCAAAAGTCACGAGCCGCCACTGCTCATAGGTACTTGTACCGGTCATGTCAAGTTCCGAAGTCACGATTAGAGTGTGAAATTTATACGCATATAATATGACACTTTATTATATATAGGCACAGCGCCCTTGATGTGATTTTCACAAAAACGACGCTATATAAATTATTATATATCTGAGGTACAGATGATTCGAAACATAGCCCTGGGTAACATTGTTGGCTTGACATGGGATACATTTCTTAAAGATATTTACCGCACGCACTAGCAATACCTAGCCATGAGACAAAAAACACTATTTTAACACCATGAGTCTTTTGATAATGATGTTTTTTCTTAAATGTGCATGCTAAACCTTTAAATGGTAATAAAAGGCTATTTTTTATTCTCTCTTTCTAACACAGTTTAAATCATATACATTACTATAGTACAAAATGAGATAACATTACTTTTATGAGTCCGCTTCCGGCTGGGAGAAATATCTCCCGAAAAGACTCTACGGCTATCTGTTTTCTGGGAGAAACATCTCCCATAAAGACTTGAGGGGTAAAATATGATTCAATGCCATACTCACACAAATATAAAATTTAACTATAACCATAACGTTCACCAACACAATACACGATAACACCACAAACTATACATATCAAAAATACACTCGACAAAATACGGTCTGAAATCATTGGAATACATTGCCTACACCAGTTATAACAAATTGCCAGCTAGAAACGATATTCCGAAATTTTACTTTTTTAAATGCTATTCTAAGTACTTTACTATAAGTACCAAATCTTATAGCCGTCCTGCTAAACTTTGTAGATTCTGACATAGGTATGTTTTTGTCTCTCTTGTAAAACGTCGTTACGTAATTTTATTGTGTGTGTATATTTCGAGCCTGTACATATATTTATGTTATTTTCCAGTTATTTTTTTTTGTTCTTATATTTTCAAATACATATTTGCTTTCTAAACTTTGTAAAAACTAAGATTATCTACCAATAATTAACAGTCCCACGGTGAGTTTCATTGACAAGACATTATTATTTTTTTTTCATTTATTAATTAATTTTTTGATACATACATTCACACAAACAAGGTATAGAGGTTATAAACATTCAATTTTTTTATAAATACGTTTTTTTTAAATATTAAATTACTAGCTGATGTGTATTTTTTTGGAATAAAGTTATGAAGTTGTGAATTCTTGCTTGTCATTAGGGTGCCATAAATGATTTGATAGCGAAAGTAACTATCTCCAAATAAAGAAACATTCATTTGAATATTTTATTTCATCCGAAACGTTTATTTTTTCAAAACATAACTAAATCATAAAGTTCTTAAGTAGGTACCTACTCGTGTTTTCCATTTTGAAAATATTCTACCCAAAAAAACCTTCTTCTCTTGAATATGCAATCTGTGGCTAACCAGATTCTTATATCTATGGGCCAACCTAAATACAATATGATTTGTTCATTGTTTTTCATACTAATTTTAAAACGTTATAGCAACAGTTTTACATATTGGATTTCATTCAAACTACTCTCTAAAACTTCCCGGCACTAATAAGAACAAACTGTGCTATTTTCAGCGAAACCGGTCAAGTAATTTTCAAGAAAACCGAGGACAAACAAACTTACATTGATTTTTATATATATAGATAATATAATATATATATACACCCGAACACATGTACATAAACCTAGGTGTAATGTACATAATGAAAAAAATCCCTCATAGGCACGGCCAGTGCGTGGGTTTACCTGGTATCAGTTAGAGGCAGTATATTTGTATATGTCGAAGGTAATTTAAATAAAAATTGTAAGTTAAATAAGAAAAAAAAAATGGAGAAAACATACAATTATAGCAGGAAAAGGTTGATATCCAGTTTTTTATAACATTTTTGTATGCGTTTAAGGATGATATGTTTGGACATTTACATTCTGCAGACAGTAAATTATAAATTTTCGGAGCAATAAAAAAACATGTCTCTGCGCAAGCCTAGTTTTACATAAAGGTACTTCAATTACGTTATTTATTCTGTTACTAAAGCGATTTTTGTTTTTTTGGAATAGTTTTCTTCTTGAAAATATATAATTCAGGCACCATAGACAATAAATGAAGTGCAACATCGTTGTATGTCTTACTTGGAATTTTTTAAAAACATATAGAGATTATCTGCACGCTAATAACTTAGCAGGTTATTGTTGTGAGTAGGTACCATGCTCGTATCAACTGTGGCTACGAAACGTACAAAACCCCAAGTCAGGAATAATTCGAATTGAAATATTATTTTACTCCGAGTGCTGGCTTTCGAACAGAAAGGTTTAAGTTCCAATACACATTGCATAATATCAAATGACGTAACAGAATTCGATCCGACAAAGGGACTTTCACGAGCAGACCAGTTTCCGTATTAAGTCGTAAAATTACCGTAGCAAATACCTGACTCATAGTCGCAGTTGTTCATTTGTTTATTTATTTTTATTTATGAATTATTAACGCCCTGCTAGGCTATTACGTATGTTAACATTTTACGCGATTTTGCGCACAATACAGAAAGAGAAAAAAGGTTTTATTATATAAAAAAAGTCCTCTTTCACATATTTTTCCAGTGAATCGCTTAGTTCTTCCAAAAATACCCTACTTACCCCTTCCCCTTTTGGTCGGCTCCCACTCCAACACCCAAATATTCGTGAATACTTATCATTATTTTATATCTTAGTTTAGTTTAAATATATTCCTGACGAGGGAAGGGTACATCCGAAACCGTTGAGATTATTATACAAAATTGAAGTGGTTCAAAACAAATTTATACGTGTACCAGACGTAATCTGGCACACAACCGAACTGTAGATGCCGACTGATCCCAATCTACGGAGCGAGGCTGGGAGGGGAGGTAGCACTCCTACCGTTCCCTCTGCGTGGAGGAACGGTACTGACGACAACGACTTTTGCGGGTCTTGTCCTAGGCAGTTGCTTATTGGGTCCAGTCCGAGGCAGTAGTCCGATGGGGGTAAGCAGTGGTCAGAGTAAAACAAGGCGGGTGGATCAGAAGTCAGAGCGGGCGGTGGGCAGAGAGAAGTACTCGTCAGGCTGGCGGTCGAATGCTAACTGCTGCAAACTGGCTTTCGCGGGCTATTCATGGCGCTCTACCAAGCGCAGACCGCCGGTGCCCGTTGCATATTCGACAAGGCCTTCTCCCTCTCCCACCGCCGTACTGCGCTAACGTTTTTATTTTCAGTCGGTCGTCAATATGAGCGGTCCGTGGAGAACAAGCTCGCCACAGACCGCCCGTTACATATATTAATAATATTAACAATCTATATATAACAAATACGAAGATGGCCGCGTCGGAACATTCAGGGAGACGGTGACGTCCGATACAATACGCTTATATTATAATTATGACAAACCACAATGCTTTTTACGAATATTAATATCTTTATATTAAAAAACTAGCAAAGAATGGTGAATGAAGACTTTTGAATTATGAAACAGACCCACACCACATTTCTTGCGATCCTCTCTATTCTACGATGGAAACATTATAAGTAGGGTATCGAGGCATTATAAAAGCATGGTCGTAAAAAAACATTTTCTTGAATATACGAACTATACGATAAAATGAAATTTATGGTTCACTGTGCAGTGAATTTGAGATAATAAATCAGAAACCAAGGTTTACTTAAACGAATCATAGGAAACAAAGTAACAGAAACAGAAGATCGTCATCCGTTAGTCATTATTCCTGAAAGAAAAAAAAACAACTTGACAGTATTTCAAACGGATTTCAATATGTTTCAGGAAGAAAACGCCGGGAGCTATTTTATCCAGAGACTGAAAGGCAATAACATTTTTTCTGCGATGATTTAGTTCAACAAATTGTAGACGAAACCAATAAATTCACGAGATAAAATAAGCAAGAACAATTTATCAAATCAATCGCTCTGGAAAACTTGGCAAGATTCTAAAAGAACTGTATGCTATTGAATATACCAATACGAATCTCATACCAAGGCATGAAATGGAATCTATGAAATTTATCCAGTTAGCATTTCACTTTTTCTATAATGTTCAGAAGAGAAAATTTCTAAATATGTATTCTGCATAATTCTTTCCACATATAAATTATTATAATATATTGTTCAAAGAGTCAAGCTTTAACCGTTTTAGTGCTACGCTTATTTTGCAAGTATGTATATAAATTGCTACAGATATTGTGTTTTTAAATTTTAAAAAGTATGGTATTCAATAAAAATGCAATAACTTGGACAAATATCAATTAATTTTAAAGATTTCTTTTTTTAATCATACAAGTAAAAAATGAAATTTTACGAATATTATAGTTCTAATTAAAAAAAAACTACACATTTACAACTACAAAAAATATTAAAAAATAAGATTATTTCACTTCACAAGTTTGTTTTCCCGTGGGCCATGTAGTCCCTTTTTACAGCGAGCGCATATGACATTGGATCGACTTATCTCATTTGCTTTGCTGCACACATTCATTTATGGGAACAAAGGTCTCGTCGTCCGTAGTGCCGCTGTCATTTGATACATTACGATCATCCGCAATAGAACTAACTTCCAACATGGTGAAAAATATCGATTCACTTTAGGGTGTATTTATTCTAACAAGATAAACAATAAATGCAGTTATTATGACACGCGCCAACCGCAATATACCACGCTCAAATTGAACACGTGCTCTCCTGAGGACAAAAAAGAACACTGAAAATTGCAGCGCTATAGCGCTGCGTTGCAATTTACGTAACTAAAGCTTACAGCGCGGCCGTGCTCTAACGGTTAATATCTAAAGTGGACTATGTTTCGATGAATAACTCAGGAACCCAAACAAAACAAAGCATTTAATAAAAATTACGAAAAGAAAAACATGCGTGTAAAATATAAAAGAAAACACAAAAATGGGGATTTCAAATATGCGTTTGGGCTGATTCTTAGAATTCGATATTTCACAAATTAATAATTCTGGAAGAAAGGATTAGTATTATTAATATTTTACATTTTTTCGGCTTCTATGATAAAATAACTTCCTGTCATTTAATTCAATTAGCCCTTATTTTTACTACGTTATTTTTTTACATTTTCACGCAAGCTTATGTAAATATGTAAACCAAATACAATGAATTAGATTTTATAACGCCTCTTTAAAACATAATGCCTATATGTATATATATATATATATACATGACCAGTCAGTGGCTGAGTTGATATGGCGTCTGGGTCTCACCCAGGTGTCGTGATTTTAATTCTTTGGCTGGCTAAATCCTCCATCACGATACAAGCAACATTTTCCGCGTACTGTGATGGTTGTGGGAAATTTTCAAATAATGTCAGGTTATTCGTACCACGGGAATGTCAGCCTTTCTTTAAATTTTTTTTAATTCCATGCAATAAAAAACATACCTGGGCGTATGTGTTGGGGCGGACGAAGTTGACAGATTGATTTATACAGGTGTTGGGAATAAGATTACATATTCGGTGTGAAAATAATAAATATGAAATAAAAACAAGAATTAAATTAAATAGAGAATGTGAGACGGTGTATGAAGGACTTTTGGTTAATGAGTAGAATGTATATGTTTTAATCATTAATTATTAAATATAGCAAAGTTTTATTTGACGGCCTCCATGGTCGAGGGGTAAGGCTCTCGACTACGAATCGGAAGGTCGCGGGTTCAAATCCCGGCGTGCGCAACAAAATTTTATTTAATTAATTTGTGCTGTTTCACAATTAATTAATTAAAAAATAATGTATGTTATATTTGCGGACGTTCCAGAGTGGAAGATACTCTCAGTATCGCCCTGGTGAAAGACCACCATTCAGAATTGAAACGTTGCTTGAAATGGCTTTTTGCCGTGTTTGGTGACCAGATCTGAATAGCCAGGTATTTCCCCTTTTCCCCACCTTCCTCTCCCCTTCTCCTTCCCCTCCCCAATACCTTCAGCCTCACATTTCCCAATTGGGGATGCCATAGTCTCACTGGCTCCAGACGGTTGGGAGCAGTTGAGACTCTTGTGGGGTATTCATGTAAAACAAAAAAATATAATTTAAAACTAGGTGATGTGTACCCGGCTTTGCTCGATTTTTACAATTTTTAATAAAGTTATGAAGTTATGAATTCTTGCTTGTCCTCTGGGTGCCATAGTTGATTAGACAGCGAAAGTAATACCTTGTGACGACTGTTGCTATCTCTAAACGATGAAACAAAGAAACATTCATATTTAAATTTTATTCCATTCATAACATTTATATTCTAAACATTTTCAAAATATATCTAAATAATAAAGTTCTTAAGTAGGTACCTACTTGTGTTTTCCATTTTGAAAATATTCTACCGAGACAAACCATCTTCTTTTGAATATGTAATCTGTGGCTAACCGGAGCGGTATATCTATGGGCTAACCTCAATACAACATGGCGGGTTAAATGTTTTTCATACTAATTTAAAAACGTTATAGCAACAGCAACAAACATTTTACATATTGACTAACTAACTAACTAACCATCACACCGTTTCACCGCAGGGGTAGGCAGAGAGGACGGACCGCCAAACAACTCGATCTTGGCATACACTTCTTGCTTCATTCACATTCATACAACGCCTCATACATTCTCTTCTGTTGTTCCGACTTCTGACATGGCCCGACTCGAGTATTTGATTCACTTGATCGTGCCATGTCTTCCTCGGGCGTCCCCGGCCTCTTCTTCCATTCACAATCGCGTTATATATTTTCCTTACACTCCTTTCTTCGTTCATTCGCTCTACATGCCCAAACCATCTAAGCGTCCCTTTCTTAATCTTGCTCACTACGCTTACATCAGCTTTGCATTCTTTACGAATCTCAACATTTTTCACTCGATCATACATGGTTTTACCACACATTCGTCTCAGAGATCTCATTTCTGATTTCATTAATTCAGAAAAACGAGGAGAGACAAACATTAAATTGTATAGATTATGAAATATGTTGCGAATGTAAGAATCCACAGAGTTCCTTGTATCCAGCCGCAGTTTACAGATATTGGAAAACACTTGATGTGATATTTCATACAAATAGGGCATCGAATAATTTGCTACGTGTTAATGTTAATAAAGAAAATTTTCATTTAGTTAAAAAATAAATTTAGTGTTGCTAAAAAAAAACCTCGATGAGTTTTGATAATTAATAATCAAATAACCCGATCACCCTATTTTATCACTGTCAACAAAAGGGAAATAAGTTAAATTTAAAATAAAAACGAAAATTTTATGTCAGGTTTGAAAAACGAATTTTGTCGAAATAATGTTTCAGAGTTGTCGATCAGATGTTTGAAATAGTGTCAATCAGTGCTATCGTACTTCTAGAATGTAACAGTTCCAAGAAAGTCCTATTTACAAATACCAAAGCAAATAAAAACTGATAAAATGTATCGTTGCGTTACGTTTCGTTTACCAAAGATGTCAGCATTCGTCTCATATCAATTTCCAATATATCAATCAATCTGTACAAAAAGTTGACAAGTCTGTTTTATTCGGAACTTCTGGGAGAGTGATACCAGAGCGATATTTCGTGTTTTCCGTGCGATAAAATAGAAGGTACCATCGTTATGTAGCGAAAGGAACATTCAAAATATGTATACGTATATTGAAAGTGAATACATTTTATAATTCAAATTAAAATACCATACTTCTCTTTTATGCTATGCTTGTGTAGAGAAGCGGAGTATTCGTTTTACGATTACATGTTTATATGAAATGAAATGATAAACTGGAGGAATTAAAATACAAACTCAATTAAAAAGAAGTCAAGGTTAATTCTATAATACGAGCGAGGTTCCCGAGGCGTCACTAACTAAACAACCATCACGCCGTTTCCCCGGTAGAACAGAGGACGGACCGCCAAACAACTCGATCGTGGTATACACTTCTTGCTTCATTCACATTCATACAACGTCTCATAGATTCTCTTCTGTTATTATATTATAATACTTTATTTACTTGATTGTGCCACGTCTTCTTCTTCCATTCACATTCACCTCATATATTATCTTTCCACTCCTTTCTACATCTGTTCGCTCTAGATGCAGAAACCATCTACCATAAGCGTTGCGTGGCAAAACCATGCATAACCGTTAATCATTAATTGTTTTTGTTAATTCGCAGTTAATTCGTATTTAATGTAAATCAAATTTAATAATGTTATTATTTACGGCGACTTTCAGTTTGAAAATGGCCGTAAACGACGAAACAGCTGTCACAATAATAAAAACTTGCAGAACTTAATGATAACACTATTAAATATGATTTACATTAAATTAAAAAAAAAGAAAAATGTATATCCGTATTACGAATGTCGAGAAGTGAAGTGGTCATGTAGAAAGGATGAGAAAGATGGTTTAGAAGAATATATAACGCGAAAGTTAACGAACGAAGAAATTGGGGATGCCTGAGGTAGACGCGGCACGTTCAAAATCAAATAATTGAGTCGAGTCATACCAAGAGTCAGTACAACAGAATTATGCATGAATATGCAATGAAGAAGGGATCGTATGCCAAGATACTGTTGTGTGGCGGTCCATCTTCTCTGCCTACTCCTGCGGTAAAAATGGCGTGATGGTTAGTCGGTTAGTGCGTCAGCTGGCGACACAAGCAATTTCCTTAAAAATATTTCCGTCAACTGTCAAAATTGAAACTGCTGAAACCAGGCGTTCTGTACACGTACAGCGCCCTTGGGGTGATTTTAGTCAATGAACGACGCTGTATAAAATCGCATAATTATTATTAGTCAATCTCGCAAGAAAGTTGGGTGGTGAATGACACTGGCGACTGACCCGTTGTCGCATATTGCAATAACACGTTGTCGTCACTATTATTCATGTTTTTTGCTATTGTTGTTGTTGTCATATAATTACAACATAAATACTTTACCCAATACTTACTTTCAAAGAAATTCACAATATTTTGACAGTAAACAAAATAATTCATAATTAAATAATGATAATAGATTATTGAGAAATACAATTTACGTCAACACAAACGCTGTCGTATCTGAATTAGGCATGTCTTCTAACTAGCTAACCATCACGGGGGGGATAGGCAGAGAAGATAGACCGCCACACAACGCTGTCTCGGCACCAACTCTTTGCTTTATTCACATTCAAACTTACTCTGGCTGTTGACATGACCCGAATCAAGAATTTGGTTCGATCGTAGACTTCCTCAGGCGTCCCCGATTTCTTCTACCATAAACTTCCGCGTCATACATTCTCCTAACACTATTTTATTCGTTCATCTGCTCTTCGTACGTAAACCATATAAGCGTATTTTTCTTAATCTGAATAATTTTTAACACGGTCATACAAAGTTTTACCACACATACGTCTCAGAGATGTAATTTCTACAACATACTTTCTCTACCAGTATCTCTAGCACTCCGTTGTGGACTGCTAGGTTAGCTTCTTTGGACATCTTTTCATTAGTGCCAATGGGTTTCAGTCCTCCTGCATTTACCCTTAATTTAATATCCCTATCCACCTCTCTCGTAAACATTCTCCACAAATACCAACTCATCCACCGTTGTAGGTATTCGTCATTCATAAGAAAAGCCAGGTAATTCCCCACCTTCTTCTACTCCATCATGTCTACCATATAGAACATAAATATTTATGAATAAAATTAATGAGAAGTATTTCTAATTTTGAAACTTTTATTCATGGTGGAATTACATATTAGAATGATTTTTTTTTAAAAAAAAATCATTTTGATAATAATAATAATTGGATGATTTGTATAGCGCCGTTTTTGTGAAAAATCACCTCAAGGGCGCTACGTACTAAGAAGTACATTGTTTTCATCGAAATATATAAATATTTACTGTTTTCAGATTTAAAGTGATTGACGCCGATTCGTCGGCAAATCTTTTTTTATTTATTTTTATTTTTATTTATTCATTTATAAGTTTTGTTACACAGCTAACATTATTTTTTGCTACTAAACTAGGCCGCATGCCCAATTATGTATAGAATATGAATAATTTATTATTGATAAATGAATTCAAAATTAAATAATTAAAAATATACTTTGTATAAACCGATTTTATTAAAATGTATAAATATTTCTACATGTTTCGACAGTAATGCTGTCATCCTCAGGAATACTAAAAAATAATTTCAAGTATAGACAAATGATAAAAAATTAAAACAATAATTTAAGAACAGACAAATTATAAACATAAATAAAAATCAATCAAAGTAGTAATAAATTATTTTTAATATTAAAATGAATATGAAAATAAATTTAAGAGATGGCTATTTAAATTATTTTTTGATTATTAATTAAATTTAATTCGCTATTAATACTTTTTCTAATATAAATGTTTATAATTTTAATAAAAGTGGTGTATACAAATTGTATTTTTAAATTCTACTATAAACGTGTTATTCAATGCATTATAATATTTTTTTATTAATTACTTACCTACTTTAATCAATTTTTGTTTATGTTTATAATTTGTCTATTCTTATTCAATATTATTGTGTTCTATATTTATCATTTGTCTATACTTTACATTATTTTTTAGTATTCTATGTATTCCTGATGAAGAAAGCATCGCTTTCGAAACATGTTGATATGTGTATATTAATAAAGTGGTGAATACAAAATAATTTTTAATTAATTTATTAATAATTACGCCATAAAGTGAATATCAATCATTTAATTGTGTCATATAATGCACCTATTTTATAAACATTTTTTTCAAATGTTCTTGAAATATTTAGGATTCGTTTTTCTGCTATACCTACCGTATTTACTTTCTACAATGTGGTTGCAAGAAAGATAAAATTAGAAAAACTATCTTATTTTTATATTTCTTTGGGTCACTTGACGAAAACATCTTGGATGTGATTTAAAAAAATATACCGCCAGGTAAATTATTATTATCATTCTAATATTGACCATCCACATGACATCCATAGTGGAATACATTTCCTAGACCAACTATAACAAATTGCCTGAAGAATTAAGACGTATGTACGATTCTAACAAATATCAAAATGGTGTTCTGAAATCATATTTAAAAAAATGCTAATTCGAAAAACGATTTATTATAAGTAGGTACCAACTCTGTTCTGATAGTCTCCTGCTAAACTTTGTAGATTCTGGTATTCATATACTTTTATTCTTACTCTTGTGAAACTAAATATTATGGACCAATAATTAACAGTTCCACTTACTTGATAACTCACGGGAGTGCAACTTTGTTGTAGATATGTCTTATTTAAAAATATAAAAATGGGATGAGTGTGTGGAGTTATAATATTTTGAAACATCCTTGACTTCGACGTATTTCACAAAGTTCATAAACGTAAAAATCAACAGAGCAACTTGAGCTAGAAGCCGGTAATATTGATAAAGGTTACATTGGAATATAACAATGGTTTAGAGACGTCGACTTAAATCTTATTTCAATGTAATTTGAATCCGCTCCACACAGCCTCCATAATCGCAATAGCCCGCAGCGATCTCTGAACAATCCCCATCCGAGCTACAAGCCGCATCCAGCCCAGGTAAAGGTAAAAATAACAAAAACAAGAACGAAACCGGTTTATACCTTGTACGGGCGGGGTGACGTCACGATCGCAGATCCCTTCGGCCAATCGAACAACGACCGGCGAACAACGAACCGCAACAATCAACATCCAAAACGAACAAATGCAATTAATTTGCAAAAACTGACTTCACTCACTTTACCACTGTGCCGCAAAAAACTGTGGGAAACTTTTGAAAATCGAATTTAAAATCAAATATTACTGTCAAATTGACAGATGTCAGATTAAAAATAACATAAAAACAATATTATTAACACTTGCACATGTGTAGTCAGTATGTTTAAGTAGACAATTCAATAAAATAGGCAGTTTTGGATTTTAATGACAATAGGTTAGCTTATATTATCAGGCTGAAGCTAAAATGGAGTGATTTATATGTACTAGTCAACATTTAACTAACTCTCCAGTGAAGTAACGAGTTGTTTTTTCAGTTTACGGTTTGTTTGAATGCATAAAACACGTTTTAACACCACTCGCACACATGTACAGTAAGTAATGTAAGGTATATCCTTGAGATTAACTCACTTCCAATCTTCTGTACACCTCGGTCCAGGTGTTCAAAGTTAAATCTATTTATAAAAGTAATGCAGTTCAACGCATTGAACGTCTAAACAACACTTATTATAGTTAGCACGATCTTTTGACAGTTGTGCAGCGATATTAAGATCGCATTCCCCAACAGCTCAAACAAAACAAGAGACGAAAACAAAAAGAGGGAACTAAAAAAAAGCAACACTCGAGCAAAGCCGGTAAACACCGGTGTAAATTGCACCACAAAACACTGAAATCCGAGAGATTTTCACTTCAAACTTCACTTGATCTCGTTTATTTCCATTGAAATAACGTACTACACACACTTTTGGTTTATTCAAATAATCCAATGCGTTTGCACAAATAAACTGTTTAAGTTTTCGAAAAGCGAATCGTAAAAATTTCGTGGTATTTCGACCGGCGACGCAGACACAACCAACAACGACGAACGGCTTGGCCAGACTGACGCGAAGTTGGCGTCACTTCGGAAACGTTCGGTAAAGAACGAAGATGGCCGAGACGAAACAAGTTCAAACGAAACGATTCGACGGCACCTAACTACCTACGTATAATAATGTTGTTTGTTTGTTCACTGCTTTGATTTGATAGATTTACAATGCTTTAAAACAATAAGCATTTTTTTTTAAATGCAGGTAAGTACGAAAAATATAAATCTTTACGTTCTTCGCAGTACCTCAACTTCGTGACGATAATATGTGATTGCAAGCGGAGCACGAGCAATCAACCGATAATAATTTAGTACCTACCTATCTACCTACAGAACGTTATTTTTGTGATTTTGCAAGGCGTTCTCCAACTGTTTTTAAATCAGTCTTGTTTCTATCTTAAACCATGCTTTTCCAAAGTTTCTAATGAAATAACTAGAAATGATAGACTGATATAATTTGTCTTTTTATATCTGTGAATATCTTAATATTACTTGGTACGTACAACCTGACATTTTATAGTAGACAAAATATAATGGCGATGTGATGGTTTAACAGGTTTTAAATGGCAATACCAAGATGGCTGGCTCATGGAAAGATTATTGTACCTGCAAAAATTGTTTTTTGCTCTCGCCCAACGGAATTCAGAAATTAGTGATAGTTCCGAAAGGAGATGATTCTACATCGCATTATAAGACAATCATTGGTTTTTGTACTTGCTGAATAAAATGTATGTAATATGTTATTAAATATTTGCTTCACCTCTATAATAATAATTATTATTAAATATTATATTAAATAATAATAATTATTATTAAATATTACAGTAAAATGTTATTATTATTAAACTTTTTTTTATTTTAACGCTTTGCAAGTGTGACAAGTATACGGAATAGGCGATTTATTGGTATTTTGTAAACTTTGTAAACGAAAAGCAAATTCAAATTAGCTTATCAAAATCATAAAAAAAAGTTTAAAAAAAAATTATGATGTGTTGCACTGTTTCTTTAAAACGAACTGTCAAAACAAAATGTGAATTTTTTTACGAAATTTCAAAGACATGGTTAGCAGCTTGATATTGCCATAGTAATGAAAAAATGAAAATCCACTTTATTAAATGACAAAATTTTATTGTCGGGCTGTAGATACCTAAAAATTAATGTTTATGTAAAATAAATATATATGCAAAAGAATATGAAAATATTTTTTAAAAAGTACCGTCTAATAACGGTCATGTGGAAGTTTTGTAGAATATAGTTCATACGGGTGTGAACAAAACGCAAGTAAAAAATACAAACATAATATTTTTCTTTGACCATTATTCAAGTCGTTCCGTATCGGGAACAAAATGACGGTCATCATAATACCCGTTCTATCTCCCTTTCTCTTAAGGTCATGCATGTGTTTCAGAAAGAGAGAACTTCAGATCTCACTTTATATCATATTCTGATAATATATCGAAAGTGCTTGGCAATTATCGCCCATAAGGGAAAGCTAAAAAAGAAATGGAAAAAATACTTTAAAATCCTTTTTGATAACCCTGGTACGAATTTTTATCTATTTTTTAATGTTTTTTTCTTATCGAGACCACACCTAATACTGCAACTGATAGTACGTATCTTCGTTATAAAGATAACTTGAATTAATATTCCAGTACTAATATTAATTAAATTTCTCATATTACTCACACACAGGCACGCCTATGTGGGTTCCCATTTTTTACAATTATAATTTAAACAATCATTCATTTAAAAAAAAGGTATAAATATCATGTTTCTATTTTATGTTAAAAACTTTGGGAAAAATAAACGGAAATAAATAAACAAAAATTACATTTATGTTTTCCTGTTTCGTTGGTTGAATTGGAAGATGTTATAGGGAAAGACGCCACACCATATGATTTTGAGGCTTACTGTTACGAGTGCAGTTCCACTGGTTGTCCCGGGTTGCAGTAAGCAGGAAGCATTGACCAGATGAAGAGAGGAAGAAGAAATTTGTTTTGAATTTCATATTTTATAATGTTTTTTATTAAACATAGAGGAAACATCTTTTACGCCCACCATTTTCAGAAATTAAGCAACCTTGGCATTTAGTTGTAGATATTTATTATCTTAAAACTCAAAATGTCATAACTATGGTAACACCAAGCTACCGACTAAAATGGTTGAAATGTGTTCTTCACATTAAAATTTATGTTTCAGTCTGTGACTTTGATTTTTAAATTTATTTATCTTGCATCTAACATGTGGTTTTTTTTTTTTTTTTACATGAATACCGCACAAGAGTCCCAAACTGCTCCCAACCGTCTGGAGCCAGTGAGACTATGGCATTCCCAATTGGGGAATGTTGTGAGGCTGAAGGTATTGGGGAGGAGGAGGAGAAGGGAGAGAGGAAGGTGGGGAAAAGGGGAAATACCTGGCTATTCAGATCTGGTCACCAAACACGGCTAAAAGACATTTCAAGCAACGTTTCAACTCTGAATGGTGGTCTTTCACCAGGGCGATACCGAGAGTATCTTCCACTCTGGAACATGCGCAAATATACTATATATTATTTTTTAAATTAATTAATTGTGAAACAACACAAATTGATAAAATAAAAATTACTTGCGCAGGCCGGGATTTGAACCCGCGACCTTCGGATTCGTAGTCGAGAGCCTTACCCCTCGACCATGGAGGCCGTCAAAGGTTATTACAGGTCAGGTTATTACAATAAATACAAATTTTGAATTTTTAATTTTTTTAAATACTTAATTTTATTTTATTATGAGCTATCTTTGTATTGCCATTTGAGGGCTTGTAAGCGATCGTAGTAACCTCAATTTTTGTCTACTTTTAAATGTCAGTACCTACCTACAATATATTATATTTTAGTGGAAAATAATTTTTATTCTGTATTTGAAACGTGAAATGTTTTTTTTATTCTATAGCAAACAAAAATTCACAGTTTTCATGTAGGCAAGTCAAGTACTTGCTTCTGTAAATATTTTTTACTGTTTGAACACTTTCAGTAACTTTTAATTTATTGTGATTTTATCTAACTATACTAACTGTAAACTAACGGCCGTTCTCCCAACCGTACTGAGCAACTGTTGAACCGAAATTTTAACTCAATACTGTTCAAGTGCACAAATTAGCTCTTCCCAACGAAATTCTGGATCAAATTTACGATCAATTTAGTATGTCGATTTTTGTGGATTAATTTCGGCTCAACAGAGGACTAGTTATAAAAAGTCGCAACAGGGTGAACAAATATCATTGTAATATCAAACGTCATCACTGGTTCGTGGTCTATTTATCGCGACTCAAAAACTGAATGACAAATTTTTTTATTCGGTTTTGAATGCTAAAACATGTTTTTTTGTTTGTTTTAAATAAAACTGAAGAAAAACTAACTTATTATAAGCTCCGCTTTGTCTTGTTTTTTCAAGAAAGAGAAACGTCTATGAAAGTGGACGGGCACTATTTTATAGTCTACGAAAGTGGGCGAGCACCTCTATAGACGAGCTGGGATAAAAAATGCTTGGAAACAGGAAAACAGAGCGAATGTTCAATAACATATTTGGCTGATCGGTGCCTCAGATTGATTGTTCGAAAAGTTGGGAAGAATGGCCGTAACTATCTATAGCATTTTTAAATTAATTAAAAAATACTTTGTGATAACAAATTTATATTAGAAATTAAAAATGAAATTATTTTTTTTATTAATATTAACATGAAAATCAATTCAAGAGATAGCTATTTAAAAAAAAAAAGATTATTAATCATATTTAATTCACTATTTTTTAAAACACTTTTTGTAATTTCTAAAATTTCAAATTTGTCTAATTGTAAACCGGTTGTATTTGTATGGAAATTTTTTAAACCTTTATTTATATCAAAAGAATTATTGGTTTCAAAAACATGATTGGCGAATTCCGATTAATTATTATTACTTAAACACCTTAGGTGTTCCTTAACTCTAATATTAAAATTTCTTGAAGAAATTTACTTTTTATTAATTTGGAATCACTAAGAACTTTCGGCAAGTACCAATGACTTGAAATAAACTCTAACTACTTTTTTAGTACCTACCTGAACGAGGTCTAGCTTCGTAGTTCTAATAAATCAACGATATCAAAGTCAATAGACCAACAGTCTGCGATAAGAATGTGGGCTGCAAACACAGATATCGAATCGGTCCCTGTAATTGACAGCTTTTCACGAGAAGTCGCAATCAATGTCAATAATACCAATAAATTACCCAAAATTGTACAATATTTACACAAAGACTGTCTTTTTGACATTGAGTGTGGTAGATA